>JAOXYJ010267376.1:0-16237 GCA_028566555.1 Lithophaga nigra | reverse complement strand
AGGACCTTCCGATGAACATTCATGGACATGTTTAGCTTCAACTGTGGTAGTCATTTCCAAAAGGATCTACAAGTGTATTTCCCATAGCGTTTGATGTTACTAGTAAATAATGTTCCACGTTGGCGACCATCTTAGAATTCCGATCAGCACCAAAACACAGTTTTGGTAAAGGACCTTCCAAAGATCATTTATGGATATGTTTATCTTCAAACTGTCATAGTCATTTCCAAGAAATATATCTTCAAGTGTACAGTATTTCCCATAGGGTTCAGTGTTACCCTTTGTTCCACAGTTGTAGCCATCTTGGATTTCTAATCTACACCGAAAGAACAATTTGAAACAGCAATACATGATGATCATTCTTACAACAGAACAATACCATTGGCCCTGCAGTTTCTGACAAGAAGATCTTTGAAATTTCGACCAATCAGAATGCACATTTTTGGCCCTGGCAGCCATGCTGGATTTCAGATTGGGACCAAATGAACCTTTTAGGGAATCAGCCAATGAACTGTTCTGCCAAGTTTGGTTCCAATTAGTCAAGCGGTTTCAGAGAAGAAGATAGAAGTTAATGTATGACGACAACAATGGACACAAAGTGATGAAAATAGCTCACATGATCCTTCAGACCAGGTGAGCTAAAATGAAGCAGAGATTAAAGCGATTGAAAATATGCAATACCTAGCCACCATGTAGAGAACAAAAAATTGGTTTGATATGCTAGAATTTACCAATTTCTTTTTTTATAACTTTTTAAATTTTGTAATACTGAAGCTAATAAAAGCACTGTATTGGAAGTATTTGTTTTTAGGGTTAAAATGCATCAACAAACATTGCGATTGGTTTTATTGACAGATGAGCCCCGTGTGTGCAGGAATAAGACTTTGATCATTGTGGCCCCTTTTTCATATACAGGAGTCCTGAATTTGTCAAAGCTTCTTGCTAAGTCTGGTTCAGTTTGGTTTATCAATTCCAGAATAGACTTTAAAGAAAATTTTGTCAAAATTTGTCTATTTGCAGAATTTTTTAAATAATACATTATGATGTATACCTACAGTTCGTGTTTAAATTGAATATGTTTAAAAAAGTTCTGTTATCCCCTAATTCTGGCCAGAATCTCCATTATGAAACCCATGCTTTATTTTATGCCTTGGATCATTGTGTTAAAATTTCAGAAAGATTGGTAAGGTAGAACAAAAGTTATAATCTGGAAACCAGTTTGTCTACAGATGGACAATGCTGACAACGACAGTGTCATACCATAATACAACTGCAAAATTTTGCAGTTGTATGAAAATATTAAGAGTAAAATTAAGCAATTCCAAATTCCATATTAGCTCTCACTGTCAAAATAATGTTCAAACAGGATACAGACACCCCAAAAATTCCATGCAGATAAATTAGGTAGAATTTTTTACTGCTGTAAAAATAGAGCAATTTTTAATTAAATGTTCATAGTGTGACTTATTAAGACTGTTAGAACATTTAATCTTAAAATTTAGACAAAAAAATTAGTCAACACGGTGTAGTAATATACATTGGCGAATCCAGAGGGGAGTTCCAGGGGTCTAAACCCTCTTTTCTTAAGAAATTTTTTGAAAAATCATGCTAAAATTAGGCTGGAACACCCCCTTTTCCTGGGTAGAACCCGCCCCTTTTCAAAAGTTGCTGGATCCGCCCCTGAAATACAGTAATATTTACATGTTAAATAAGAAAATAAATACTGAGACTGCCACATGCCGAGGCTAAACTAGTTAGAATAATTATAACGCTCTGAATGCTGTTTTCTATATTTTGTTGTAACGCTTTTTACATCTGTACTAAGGCTAAACGACCGCAAAAAATCTGCTTTTCCATTGTATCATTTTATGTTTTGAAATTCTATTCCACCCAGGTTTAAATCGTTTTCCAGTAAATATTCCTTTTCACCCTCGTTTTAACATTGCTTAATAAAACCAAACGATTTTGCTGACCCCACCCTCCCACCTTTTTCAAACAGAACCACGTGAATAAAACAGGGGAGTTAACCTACGGCTGGCTTCCGGCGCGAAACAAAACAAACAATTTTCATCATTATTCATCTGACATGTTGGAAGTGATATTTTCGGTGGACATTATGGCCTTATTTATTAGTGTTGAGGGTAATTACAGGCAAGGATGAAAGATTCATTCACACATTCATTACGCACGAACTTGTTCATCTCATAAAAATATTTTAGGATAGGACCAGGGATACCACAGGGGCTCGTTTAGTGAGTTGTGTTGTGTAGGATCGACCCGCTATTGACAGTAAAACCTCGTCTAACTCACTAAACGAGCCCCTGTGGGGATACATGGGGCTACAAAGGTGTAGGTTCACTAGTACTAAGCCCCTATATTTGCCCAATTATATATTTATAGGATTTTTCAAGTTTTGAAAATTCAAAAGATTCTTTTGCTATGCGTATCTTACTAAATGGATGTTTATCCCTTTTGGCAGTGACTCCTCGTACAAAATTTTTGTACGAATAGCCTGTAGGCTAACCGTACAAACTTTTATATACTATGAAAATTGTGCTGGACTTGCGGATTTCTGGACGTCATACCAATTTATGTGATGGTTTATAATACTCGGTTTTAAATATTTGTCAGTTTGTGGGAAAATATTAATATCTGTCTCAAAACACTAATAGACTTATGCTTAGATTTCCAGCACAGGCTGATAAGGAAATATTGTATCTTCATGTTGTGTAATACACATTATACAATACCTGCCCGTGAGCATCACAATGTTTTTAAAATATTGAAATATTTAAAAAAAAAAATCCATATGATGTTGGGATATCCTTGCCTTCATCAGGACAAGATATTAAAAAGGTCAATTAAAAAAAGAGAAAGTGCAAATTCCAACTTACAGGGCATAACGAAAGCTACTCCTGAAATCAGTATGCCATTCAAACTTTTAAAAATGGAAAAAAGGCCGAATATACATAAATACATATGGTCATTTACTGACGGCTATATAAATTCTTTTTTAAAAAATGGCTGATTTTCACATTAGTGAAAAACCTACCTCGTGTTCATTTTGCGTCCGAGGTACATGGAGACACTGGTAGAGATACAAAAAATACAGTTCACACGAAGAATGCAAGTTGGACACACAATTACATGTACAAGCGAAAAAAGAGAGGACACAGCACTATTTCTTTATAAAATTTAAGAAAAATGAGGTTACAAACGGGCACAAGAGCTAGGGCACAGTACTATTTCTTTATTAATTCAAGACACATTGGATTACACGAGCACACACTTAAGAGGACACTACTATTTCTTAATGAACTTTAATTTATAATTAATTTATAAAAAAGACTGCCAAAATGTCCAAATATTTTTTTGACCCGGCGGCATTTATCCGTTTGGGTCAAGGGGAAACAAACTTAATTTTAATTTTGGCCTGAAGTTGAACAGTAAACAGTTGCTTCCGGCTTTAATATATTGAATATTAAAGTTTCTGTTAGAAACATGTAAAATGTAAATCTTAGTTGGGAACAATGCTTTTTAGCCATAGATCTTAGATCTTAGAAATAATGAAAAAAATAATTATAATAAATCTGTTAAATCTCGGCATTGAATAAAAGCTTTATCGGTGGGAAAGTTACCTCATTGCTCTCTTATTTATAATAATATTGTAAATGACGCCCGGAAATTCGCATGTCCGGCATGATTTTGAATTTTGATAATATATAAAAGTTTGTACGATTAGCCTGCAAGCTATTTGTACAAAAAATTTGTATGAGGAGCCTTACCTTTTTGGTAAATATTTAAGACTTGATGCGTCTTCTCCTCTGATACTACTTCACAGATTTTAACCAAACTTGGCACAAAGGTATCTAGGGTATCCTCTACAAAAATTGCGTTTTAATTTTTGATCCGTGGAAAAACATGGCCTCCTTGCTAAAAATAGAATATAGGGGTAAAATTGCAGATTTTTGCAAATAACTCAAAAATGCTTGGGTTTACGTAAAATCTGGCAGGGTATAATTGATCAGCATGATGAGATGGACTTATATCGAAATTTTCGGAACAATCCATTTACCTCCCCTGAAATGGATTTTTTGCTGATTTTTACATTCTCAACTTACAAAATCTTCTCTGAAACTACTGGGCAGAGTTGAATGAAAGTTTGTATGGTTGTTCCTTAGGGTATCCTTTACAAAAATTATGTTCCGATTTTTGATCCGTCGAAAAACATGGCTGCTGTTGCCTCAAAATAGACCATGGGGGTCAAATTCAGAATTGGGGGGGGGGGCTGGGATTTTTTTTTTCAACCAAAATTCTGACCCTGCTTTTTGAAAAGTAAATGCATAATGTAGCCTGGATATAAAGTAAAAGACCTGGCCAATATTTTCTCATTGAAAAAAAAATTTCCAAAGAATTATTCTAACATTTAACTTTATATTAGCAAAAAAATAATCTGGCTCACATATGATTCCCAGCCAAGTGTATGTGTCGATCCCTGCAATTCATGTACATTATAAAAATTCATTGTTGCACAGTGCATTTACAAGCCCTTGTCGACTATCCATGTCCAGTTTTGGACTTGTTGGATTTTTACACACAGTTTAAACATCTTTTTAGGTACATGTACATGTATACAAGGAATGGGCAGACATAACAGAGAAAAACTGAGAGCATACAAGAGAAGAAGAAAATATCGAATCCGCGAAGAGAAACGAAAATTGAAATTGGAAAGCACACAAACAATAACCAATGTTGAAAAGCAAAATGAAACTACAGAATACTCAGCTACATGTATAGACAAGAAATGTGAACAGAATGTGGAACATATGACCTGTACATCAAGTCAAAAATCTGTAATTTGTGATAATGATCATGCTGATAACAATTCAGAATTATCAGAACCATGCAGCTCAAGATCTCCATTTTCACTTTCAGAATCAGACTCAACAGTTGTGAGATTCAAGCAAGATCAGTTGAAAGCAAGAAAAAGACTGCCAAATAAATCATATCGAGAAATAGAGGATCCTTATATGACAGATCCGTTGTATTTTAAGTTTAAAGAATACCAGCTTCTCTCATCCAGAATGGAGAAATTAAAGAATTCTTTTTAACTCAAAGACTAAGGTACATAGGTAACATAAATCTGTTATGAAGTATGTTATTAACACATATATATATACATTTTATAGTCCATTTGGTGTCTCTGAAAATAGGGCATTAATTATTTAAAAGTTAACATTTATTTTTATTTACTTTCTGTTGGTTTTATTCAAATTTGTTCATCAGTACCTTTGTGAATTTTACATTTCAGTTGATTTTATTTAAAAAAAAAATAGAGATTTTGTTCATTACTCTTAATGCTAATTTTCAGTAATCTTATAGTTAGAGAAATCAAATGAATTGAAAAAAGCCATTAAAGTTCAACTCTATTTGAATATGACCTTTAACATATATTATAAATATAAAATTTGCATTAGTTTGTAAATATTATATGGTGGTTATACAAGCCAAAACACTTTTGCACATTTTATTTTCATTTTACAAATTCAGAGCTATTTTTTACAATAATTAAACAGAAAATTGATTATTTAGAATTTCTTTAAATAAAAGACCTGTTTGCACACTATTATGTAGATTTATACAAAGGCCGATCTAGGTGCGGCGTGCTGGGCGCCCCAGCATGTGTATTCAAATCTCTTATAAGAAATTTGCTAATTTTTAATGAATTCCCTATTTTCAGAGACATCAATGGACTATAGACCATGAATTCATGTACTAAGTGTCAATTCATTGCCAGGAACTTATCTGAACTAGTGATTCACTACAGGTTTAATCATCAACAAGACCATGACTTTCAAATGTCCTGTCAAGTTCATGGCTGTGCCAAAACATTTCGTTTAACTGAATCATATTTAAGACACGTTAAGAGAAAACATAAGGAATTTCATGACCAACATTTTTCTAGGTGGAAAGATACATGTAGACAGCCTAGTGCTCTTGCTGCGCTTCATGATTTACATCAAGATGAAAATGAACATGATGATTTCATGGATCATGACGGGGAAAACAATGAATTTAATCTAAGTGAAGTTGAAAATTCAATTGATTTTAAAAGAAAATTTGCCTTGTTTTTGTTGAAATTACGAGAAGGCAACAAGATACCATCAAATGCAGTATTAAGTGTTGTGAAAGAAATGATAGATATGATTGGTTATCATCATGCTGAGGTCTCAAATGAAATCTTGAGAAAATTGAATGAAAGTGACGTAAGCAATGAATTAAAAGAAAGCATAAAAGATGTGCTTAATAGTCACTCAAAAACTGAGATAGCTTGTGCAGAACTTAACACTGAATTTAAATTAAACAAATATATTAAAGAAAACTTTGGATATGTAAGTCCTGTAGAGTACAACTTGTCAAATCAAAGAACGTCAGTGAAAAATGGGAAATACCAATATGTTCCTATAATAGAAACTTTAAAACAGTTACTTCAGCATGATGACGTTTTTTCCTTTGTAAACAGAAATCAGCCGTCAAATAACGATACATTAAGAGATTATTGTGATGGAGAATATTACAAAAGCAGTGAATTATTTCAAACTGATTCAAAAGCATTACAAATAGTACTATACTTTGACGAATTCACCGCAAGCAATCCTATAGGGAATAAAGTAAAAAATTTCAAACTTGGGGGATTTTACATGGTATTAGGAAACATCCCACCAAAGTTCAGATCTCAGTTGTATGTGATTCAATTAGTTATTCTCTGTATGTCAAGTTTGGTGAAAACAGAAGGTTTTGAAGCAGTGATGCAACCCCTAATTCAAGACCTGAAATTATTAGAGGAAGAGGGGTTTATTCTTACAAAATCAGATGGAGATCATAGATTTTTTGGTACTGTAACAGCAGTTATAGCTGATAATCTAGGTGCACATGCTATTGGAGGTTTTCAAGAGTCCTTCAGTTGTCTTCGGAATTGTCGTCATTGTTTTGTCACGAAGCAAGATATGCAAACACAGTTTTCTTGTAATGGTTTCACAATGAGAAGTGTTGCCATGCACAATGGCCAAGTAGCCAATGTTACCCTTGATCCAAGAATGGCATCTGTATATGGTATCAAAGCTGACTCACCGTTGAATAGTTTGCAGTATTATCATGTTGCGAAAGGGATGCCATCGGATATAGCACATGATCTTTTTGAGGGTGTTGTATGCGAAGTTATGACAAACATTATTGGTTATTGTGTGCAAGAGGGCTATTTTACTTTAGAACATCTCAATGAAATTATAACTAAGTTTGAATTTTGTTCAACTGACAAATCAAATAAACCTACAACAGTATCTAATCAATTAAGAAATTTGAAAGTTAAACAAACTGCAGCACAAATTTGGTGTTTTGCACGATTTTTGCCTCTGATGATAGGAAGCAAAGTACCCAATGATGATCCGAAATGGAAAACATTTCTTTTGCTTAGAGATGTCCTCTTCTTTGTATGTGCTCCTGCAGTGCATAAAGGGCATGTGAGATTTATGCAAGACGTTATCGAGGATTTTCATGAATCGTACCGTAATTGTTTTCCTGAGGAAACAGTAAAACCAAAGTTTCATTACACTCTGCATTATCCAGCACAAACCCTGGATTTTGGGCCCCTTATTCACTTGCAGACAATTCGCTTTGAAGGAAAACATAACTATTTTAAAGAATTGGTATATCGTACTAAAAACAAAAGAAACATATGTAAGTCTTTGGCTGTGCGTCATCAATTCTACCAGTGCATTTTTAACATTTCTTCAAATTTCTTTGACTCTGGGCAATTCGAAACTACTGACAGTCAGCTCTTGCCAATCTGCTTATTGAGAGATGATTATCGTGAAGCATTGCAAGCCATTGTTGGAAATGCCTTGGATGTCTTTGGTGCTAAATCATTAGAATATTTTGGCATCACATATAGAAATGGTGACTGTGTTGTAAGCTCCATGCAGGATGGACATTTTATTCAGTTCAGTAATATCAAACATTGTCTGGTCTTAAATGGAGCTCCATATCTCCTTTGTACTAAAATGAAGACTAAAAATTTTGAAAGACATTATTATTGCTTTCATGTAGAGGACTCAAATGAGTGCGAGATAATTAAATTAGCTGACTTGAGGGAGGCACACCCATTTGGACTCTATCCTCATCCTACTCTTCCTAATGCTACAATTGTTGTAATGAAACATATGGTATTATTTTAGAGAGTTTAAAGAATCTTTTGTTTTTCATGGTGAGTTTAACATAATTCTCATCATACATGTACATTTTTGTACATTTTGTACGTGTATTTAAACTGATAAATTTAGCCAAAAAATGAACGATTCGAAAAATTGGACTTCATAATTACATCATATAAAAATTTGCCAACTGTTTTGCATAAAATTCAACTATTTTGATTGATTTGGAATACATAGATCTCTTCTACTAAGTCACTGACAAAAAGTCATTAAAAAATAATATATTTTTCAAATGACCTGCCCACATATTTGGTTGGGACATTATATTTAATGTAACCCTTGTCTCCATCACACTAAAGTTAAAATTGAAGTTGTTGATTTAGGTCAATACCTTGGGTACTAGTGACGGTACTAGTAGTACTACATGTATTACATCAGTAATATTTGACCAGTTGAAGTATTGGGTTGTAGGTCACCACCCACTGTTTGATGATAGGATATAGATTAACTTTAATGACATGATTAAAACTATCTGCATAAAAATATCTTCCTGTGTTTTTTGTAAAATCACAACTTTTGCATGCTGCAAAACTTACCCGCAATACAGTACTAAAATTTTTCATAACATTTTTATATGACCGTTAAGCTGTTGTATAATATTATGACACTTTCGTCTTGGCGGTTATAATCGTCGTTGTCTGTGACAGAGTTGCTTAACATGTATGTCTGCATGTGTCCAACATGTCCAAGGCAATTGACTCTCAACATTGGTCCCCAACTTACAGGGTTCAACATGCTGCAGTATTATCATGTTGCACTTGGCATAGCTTTTTATTTCAGGTTATGTGCAGGTTTAAGTCATTATTCTACATTTTGTATTTACTCTATTACAGTATTAACATCATGACTATGGAGAATCAACCAAGATTTATAGTCTTAATATATAATGAAAGAATCAAGAAGGTTGCAATTACAGATACATTGAACTTACAATATGTGAGAAATGTTGTTGAAACAAGACTGGGATTAAAAGTTAATGTGTTTTTTCAATATTTCGATTATGACGTAAACGAGTATGTAGATTTAGATTGTGATGAAGACCTATTAAATGTGGAAGGCCAAAATATTCTTAAAATAAAAGTTCAAAATTTCAACATAACTGAGACAAATACAATAATCCCAGGAAATATAGAGCAAAGCAATTATCAGTCATGTAATCATGAACCAAATGAAACAACTACATCTTTGAAGGAAAATTCTAGACCAAACACTCCACAGCAAAATGGATCCAATTTCACTGAACAAATAGACAAGGCCAGCAGTGGAACATTGGAAGAAGGCAATAGTGGAACCAGTCTTAATGACAGACAGACTAGAGAAATAAAAAGGTGAGATCAATATACATGTAAAAATTTCAGTCAGGTGATGTAATTTTCTTTTGTTTTTGGGTGTTTTCCATACAAGACAGACCAACTGTCAATGTATAACCCAGGGCAAGCAACATGATTTGTTCGAAAAGGACGTATAATATTTAAGATACGGCATTTTCACATGACAAACTGCATTACCACATTTTCCAATAGTTACATAACACAAAATAGTTACTTTCTCATTGGTTTACAGCTCCGATCATTTCGTATAAGGGCGCTTAGGACATATAAAAGATAAAGATATTTGATATATTTTGATTAAATTTTCAACCTCATATTGTTTGTTTTATTGCAGAAAAATATGGCCTCGGGTGTATAATTTCCCAGTTTCAATAGCTCCAAGAGCTTTGATACTGAAAATGGAGAAACGAGAAGCAATAGAGAAATCGGATCAAGCAAAAATATTAGATACCCTGTACAAGGATATTACTCACTATGAAGGCGGACTGTAAGTGATATGCTACATTTGTAATTCATTATTTCAATACATTTTTACATGTAAACACACTAATATACAATGTTATAAATAGTCAGGCTATGAAAAAAGGAGTAATCTGCCTATTGAATATGAATTACTTCTACATGTACACAAGGAAAAATTAGAAAATGCAACAAAAATTGTAAAAACATGACAATATCCTCTTTTTGTACTGACAAGTCTTAAAAAAAAAAATTTGGTTGAGTGTCCATCCATCATTGGTTTTTAGTTTTCAGACTATAACTTGAGAAAAGATGAATCGATTTTTATGAAAATTTGATCAGTTGTTATTTATTATTAATCACACACCAAGTTTGAATAGCAGCAAAATCTGTATATTGGTTTTCAAGTTGAACTTAATGCCATCCCCCTTTTTTTACCTTATACATGTATGTGGCAGGGTATCACATAACTGTAAGTGGAATGTGTATTTAAAGTGCTTCAATATTTTGTATTTTCAGATACCCAACAGCAGAGATGTATGATCAGGTTGTAGACGGAATTCTGAAAGCTTTTCCGCGATTACTTCAAGATGGAGGTGTGCCTTTCCAGTCAGTACGAGTGAGTTCTAATGATTTATCTTATTAAGTTGTTTTTACCTATGCATTACTTATGTCTCAAATATGCATATACCAGTTTCTATCCATATATTCAAACTGTTTACAACCAGTTTCTGTGTTATAGTGAATTGGAGCTATTTGATATTTGATAGACATAGATTGACAGCTGAATGTGATTTTGTGTTTAATTTTGAAATGGCATATTGTCTACCTTAGTAGTTTTTAAATTGTCCATGACGTTTTTAGGAGTAAACTATAGATGTGCTTAGATTTTAAATTAAGAATTTATTTTCACTCTATATCACATTGTCTTGGAATAAACCATGCCATTGATGTTGGGGGAAAAATATTTTCAACAATTTAAAATGTCAAAAGATAATTGAACCAGTATAAAAATCATTATATGTATATATAATAACTCCATGAATCTTTTGCATATAAACATTAATAGTGGCGATTTATTTTTTGTTTTATTGCAGGTATATTGGAGGGAAAAACTGAAATACAAATTTCAGAACGAACGTAAACTAAATGACAGTAATCTACCAGAAGTAAAAGCCAAAAAAAGGAAATCTACCACAGAAGTTTGTAATGACGTCCCAAAGGACAAGAAAAATCTAACATGGGGGATGTCTAATTACCTTCCAAGCAGACCTGAATCAGAAGATAATGAGTCCATTAGACTACACACTACTTGGCTGCAACTAGAATATAGAAAAACTGAACAAGACTTCAGACTTGTAGATTTAAAGATGGATTTGACATTCCCAGACAGGAGGAGTGCCATTATAAAAGACAACATGAATTTACAAGATGTAGTAAAGGAATATCCATTCCTGCGAGACAGAAGACAGGTAAGGCCATGTAAATTCGGGCAACAGAAAGTCTCTTTTTATTAGAGCCCCGCCAACACTCTAAAGTAATCATCTGCAGACTTGTCCGTCTGTCCATTCGTCCTTTAGCACTTTCTTTGTCGTATGATAACAAGTTTGCTTTGACAAATTTGAATAAAATTTTTTTTTTGGCCTAAGGTAGTTTGTGCATGCCCCAATTTTTATTTGATAAGCCCCCTTTTTTTACAGAACAAGGGGGGAGGGGGCATGTGCCCCAAAATGCTGAATCCTAGATGCAACCCTGCATAAGACAGTTGCTTAAATCTGACAATTTTGGCAATACTGATTCAGAGTAGAAAATAATATGGGAGAGTCACAAATTGAACAAATATCACCATAAGAAAACAGTACTATAACATGTATAACATACTCTTTCAATTATTATTAATTACAAGAAGCTTTCAATAATTATATGTATATTTAACATACTCTTTTAAATATACATATAATTATTGAAAGCTTCTTGTAAACATAATTTGATAATCGTCACATTTGTTACTTTTTTTAGTTGCTGCTAGAATTTACCAGGTTAGGGCCAAACACGGAAAAAAAAGACTTGGAAGACCTTGTATTTGATGGGCTAAACCGTTATAAAGATTCCATAATTGGTTTATCTAGTACCAGAAAAATGCAAGAGTTCCAGAAATATGTGTATGAACAAATCAAGGTTCAGCGATCAGATGATCAAAGGAAATGTAAGTAGTTTTAAGTCTAGAGTGAAAACTGAAAAGTTTGAAATATTCTGTGACTATGGGAAGGTTGGGGTATTCTTTTTCGATCTTCATATGGTTCAGGTCCGACAAAAAACATGGCCGCCAGTGGGGGTAAAAATTTACGTAGAAACCCTATGGGAAATTACATTTTCATCTTCTTCTCTGAAATCCTTTGATGGATTTTCATGAAACTTGGCAGGGATGTTCAGGGCAAAGTTCTCTAAAAAGGATCCTCGTTTTGTTCCGGTCCAATGAAAAACATGGCCGCCACAGCAAATCTTAGATTCTGATTGGCTGATTTTCTAAAATCTTCTTCTCTAAGACTAATAGGCGAAATGTTTTGAAACTTTGCAGGAATGATCTATGGCAGACCCTGAATAAACAATTTTTATTTGGTTCAGGTCGGACAAAAAACATGGCTGCCAGCGGGGGTCAAAGTTTACATAGAAACCCTATGGGAAATTACAGTTTAAACTTTGTTAAGTACAATTGAACTATTTCAGTAAATAAATCAAGCATTTTTGTTTTATTTTAATCATTGACCCCAAAAGAATCTTCCTAAGTGCCTTTCCAGGCCATTCTTGTGACAACAATGGTCAGGAATCCAGGTGAGCGATTCAGGCTCCTTGGAGCCTCTAGTTTGTGTGAGAAATTACCCTGCCTGAGGAATGAAGTTAAGGCCTTTTATCGGTCTGTCAGTTTGTCGTTTTCAGAAAACATAACTTTTGTATGTCTTGATTTTTACTTACAAAAAAAATCTATTTTTCAGATACCAGTCAGTGTGCAGCCATCTTCGGCATATCCATTTTGTTGAAAGAGAAGTTTGAAAAAATCCTATGCTTTGGAGAACCAACAGAAACAGAAGAATCCTTCCAAATCATTGTGAAAGATAATATTTTAACTATGGATACAGATGCTTTCATATTAAGAATTGACAAAACTGATATTTTCAGTTGTGAAACATTTTTAGAACTTATAACAGGACTAATAGCATCAATATACTGTTACAACTTAGTATACCCAAAGCCTATTGAAAAGAGTTTGATGCTGATTCAAAATTGCCTCATGGGTTTTAATGATGGTGGTAGAATAGATAAGAAAATTATTTCAGTTATTACAGAACTGAATAGAGAAAGGGCAAAAGCATTATGAACAGAAAAAAAAACAGATGTTTTTTTTTTAATTTTCATCTTGTCAGCATGGTTAGTTTACATTTTACATGTTAGAAAGAAATGTAGTTTATTGCTGTCACTGCACACTCATCATTAAATGTTGTTACCTTTTTAAAAGCTTTCTCTCCCAGTCAGAGAAGATTGTAACATTAATTTAATGATATGACAATATTTTCATACAAATCAATTAAACAGGATTAATGATATAATGTATAATACCCTAGGTGACCAATTTTGTAAATGTCAATAGAGCTTCTTGTACAATGTTTCATTTTTTGTGTGCATACCATGATTTATTTCTCAACAATACTTTTGTGTTGAATTTAAAGCATGATTTGTTAGTACATGTATTTTTAGGATGTTATTTTGTGTATATACCACTAATACCTTTTGTATTGTTTTCGGGTGAAATTACAATGTAATTTTACATGATATGTGTCAATTACGATATCATTTACACATATTTAGGGCCCCGCTGACTTTCTGTGGTGCCCTATAGTAATCATCTTGTCCGTCTGTCTGTCTGTCCGTCAGCACTTTCTTTGTCGTACGATAACTCAAGTTTGCTTTGACCGATTCAAATGAAATTTAACACAACATCAGGAACCATAAGAGGAAGCTTCCTATCTTTTTGGAGCCTTTTCAACTTTTCGTTTTCGAGATATTGGACTTATGTCTGTCCATCTGTCCATCCATCAGCACTTTCTTTGTCCTAGGATAACTCAAGTTTGCTTTGACCGATTGAAATGAAATTTTAAGACAACATCAAGTACTATTAAAGAAAGCTCCCTATCGTTTTTGAAGCCTTTTCGACTTTTCGTTTTCGAGATATTGGACTTAGGCCAGCGGGGCCCTTCCTGACTTTGTCACTTTTCTAGTAAATGTTTCAAAGGCAGCTTTACCATGTATACTAGTTATATTTGTTGTTATTTTTTATTAGTTAATATGAATGTTGAAGTAGAATAGAACCATCTTAGATATTAGTTTAATTAGTAAGTTTAGTATTTAAACATACATGAAAATGACAAGGGCATTAAAAGTAGCAATGCCTTATATTTGGCTTTTCTGCAACATTTTGTGAAACTAATTTCTTTTTTAAATGGAAGGCAATCACGTCTAAATGCATTTTTGGTAAACTTTAAATAATTTAAAATTTTACACATGTGATCCGGATTGTCCTTTATGTGGGGTGACTGAAAATGATCCTTACCACTGGAATTGATTTGGTGACACTGTGGTATTTTTTCTTCTGGATGAATGAAAAACGATGGAATAAATAAAATCATACAAATTAAAAATCATTTACAAATTACAGAAGAAGATAAACTATCTTTGGTTTTGCTTGCAAGTATAAATATATATATTTATTGTTTCCTCATTTATTTTTATCTACAATGGTTAAAGCAGATCTAGAAACTTATAGGTCTGTCCCCTACTTAGGATGTGTATGTGTATTCTGGAAAAGAAAAACCTTTAGCCTTACAGTTTTGATTTTTTGCACAATCTTTACAAACACTTTTAGGACACACAATTACTCTGTTGCAATGATTTAAGAGAAAAAAAGACGTGACAGTTTTATAACATCTTTACGTTTCTCAATTTTTCAGTACCCTTGTGTGTAAGCCTAACATTTTTTTAGCTTTCCACAGTACATGTATATATTGTTTAGATGTAGAAACCCTTTCATGAAAATTTTTAAAAAGAAAATTAAATTTTGTGACACATTTTTACATTATTCATTTAGAGTGATAGCATGTTTCATGTTTAGAACATTGAAGATGAATGTATATCAAGTTCTTTGTACTTTTTGATACATTTACACAAAAATAATAAATTTCATTTTGGTCAAGTCTGTTTTTTGTTTGCCTCTATTTCAGTGTGAAATATATTGATACAGCAAAGTGCTTTTCTTCAAAGGTACCTATTTTCATTGATTATTATTTAAAGTAATCTGTCAATAGTACAAAGGGGGTTGTTAAAATCCATGAAAATAGGTCCCCATGAAAAAAAACTGCACCTACTGTATATCAACCACCAGTTTCACTGAACAGTATTCAAAAAGAGTGGAAATCCTCAATTTGAGACTTACTACCATATTAGTAATTTTTACTATGGGAATAGTGTTTGAATGGACAAATATGTTACTAAGTGCATTAGTACAATCTAATAAACAATCCTATAAAATCAACCACATTCATTAGTACAATTTACTACACAAAGAAGTAAGATTTACTACAATTTGTAGTAACCGGATCCAATACAATCCAGTAAAATTTACTAGTTAACTAGTATTTGGAGAACTTGAAAGGATAGTATATTTTACAAGTCAGAGTAGTAAAACATTACTCTTTGGTACAGTAAAATTTACCAGTTCGACAGTGTTTGAATGGACAGTAATATTTACTAATTTTTCAAGTAAATTCTACTGTTTATTTTTCTCAGTGATTTTGTGTCATAGCGACACCAAAAATGGAGGGGTTGGAGACGCTTTTTTCCCGTCCGGTAAGTCAGACTTTTCTTTTACATTGTTTTAGAAATTATTTGTAGGTTTGCGACAGATGGAATTTCCAGAGCATGTGTTATTCTTGCTGGCATCGGAAAAGTAGCTGCGGACGGATTTTTTTTTAATTGAAATGTGAGAAAATCTGGATATGAAATGTACTCGCTTTAATTCCTTCGGATGTATTTGACATGCAGGAGCTGCTTGTTAATTTCTGTACATTATTCAAACAAATAATTTTAATTCCGTTGTGATTCGTGGAATCCTGTTTAATTTTAGTG
>JAOXYJ010266273.1:0-16248 GCA_028566555.1 Lithophaga nigra | reverse complement strand
AGCTAGGCTGTCCTATTTGACGTCCTAGGAGGGTGGTTTGTATATGTAGCCGTACCATAAAAAATGGATATATTAGATGAAAAGACAACAACAACAATAATAATAATAATAATTAATAATTAAGCATCTGTGACTTTATGAAGAAATCTAATAAAACAAAACAAGTTAAAAAAATTTAAATAACAAGAACAATGAAAAATTGCTTTGCAAGTATTAACTAACGGAACATTCGGTTGTTAATTTTCAAATGAGATTCAGTGAGATGAATTCAAAGTGTCACGGTATCGTTTATAACAAAGTTCAACGGAAGTCTTGTGCATCAAGGAGTAGGGTCACGATGGGCAAAGTATTTAATACTACAACATGCTAGGTGTTTCTGACCTCTTAGGACATCAACTGTTAGCAATCAGTAAAAATTATGATCACATTTTTCACTTGTTATAGTGAACTGACCCTCAAAAATAAGATCAAATTACAATTTTTACCCAAAATAGTCAATTTTAAGCAATTTTGAATGCTTTTTTCGACCAGAAAACATTCACCACATACTTCGAACAAAAATATTTCAGGACAAAAAGATGTATTTTGATGAGACTATCATTTTCGAATAAGAATAATTTTGTTTGAGGAATGTGGCCAACGATTTCTTGAAGAAAAACTGCTTAAAATATGCGAAAATGCGATAAAAAGTTAGATTTTCCTCAGTCCCACAGGATTGTGACGTCATTATGGCGTCGCCAGTTAAGTCACGTGTCAAAGAGTGCCTTTTATTTTTAATATCATCTGAAATTAATATTTTCAGCCATTTATAATGTATTTATCTAAATCCTAATTTTGCCACATTTTAGAACCATTTAAGACCCTTTGTGAACTACTCCTTTCAACAGTAGATGAATGATTGAGAGTCATTTACATAGATATTGTGTTTTTTGATAATCTTAAAGTTTGTATTTCTGCTCTTTTAATATTATTACTCAAACCAGTAATTTTTGGCATCCGGTAATCATAGTTTTAGTGGGGCTTGGAAGATTTTTTAAATAAATCTTTTTAACTATCCTATTGTCGAAAATAAATATTTTATTCTTGACTGTCAATTAATCCTTCAGATATGCCTCGATCTGCACTTGAAAAGGGGTTTATATGGAAATAAATATTTTAAGTTTGTGTGTATGAGAAAAAAAACATTCTTATCTTCGATATGGTGAAAATGAATATCTTGATCCCATTAAATCTTCCATACCCCCTCCCCCCAAATCGAATGGTTGTCCCCTTACAGCCCGGCCACATTTAATAATAATCGGTCTGTCTGAGGGTCTGAATAAGTTTTTTTTAAAGTTTTTTCCAGGCTGTAACTTCTTTGTATTATTAGATATGCTTTTGATATTTTGTGTGTGGGAAGATCAAATTAAGATGTGTCACATAATAATAATAATAATAATATCCTTTATTTCAACAAGATTACATATTTAGTTACAAACTAATTCACAATATGCTCCATGGATGTTGCCATTGGCCTTGAATTTTGACCTAAAATTATTGATTTTATATGGGATTTTTGTATCTATGCTGTAACTTCTTTGTCTTTTGAGATAGGTTTTTTTTATATTTGGTAAGTTGGTAGATCACCTTTAGACTTGTGTACCAAAATCAGTTCATTACTTTAATAATGCAACTGTTTAATGCACAGTTTATGGTTATATATTTATTGCAAGCTTATGTTTCAATGTTGTCTATTGCATAGAAATATATATACAACAATAACACATTTTACCATATAAATTAATATCAATTATGTTTTTTTTTCAATTTAGTTGCTTAGTGAAGATGAATAAGTCACTCACCATACAACTGGACATCTGCCAAAAATTAAACACATCTTTTGTGACATCAATGAAAGAAGTTCGTGATGGATATGCTTATGATATTTCAGAGCAGGTAAATATCATATTCTAATGAAATCTATGCAAGATGTTTTTTTATTGGTTCAAACTGACTGTCAAATGCGCTATCACATGCCTCGGCTCTTAAAGAGCCCGTTATATGAACGCGATTTTGAAATACAGTAGATAGTGTGGCATTTATTTCGACAATAAAACAATACAGAAACTGTTCTTATGCGTCGCCAGAAAAATGCATTTTTTACCGTCAAATCCCTGATTGACGCTCTCAGATCTTCACATAATGTACTGTTATTACCAAATTCCTAACATTAATTTCTGGGTTTATTTACTTGATTGTATCAAATTCTAATATAGCGTCCTAATATCATCAAACAGTATATGTCGTTGGTACAACATTACCTATAACCTGCGAACTCATTGTCCTGTTGCATCTCCGAAAAAGATATGGAAAAAATAGTTAATGCATGTAAGTGAAAAATGAACATTTTGCAGCTCAAACTTCCATAAAAGCCCTTAACCAATACTGGAAAAATTCCATTTCTGAAATTGACTGCATATTAGGTAGGGTTTCTGTTTGACATGTGGACAGTAACTGATGTCAATATATAAATGAAATGTCAATTGAACAGCAAAACAACAGTTGCCTATTCATTATGCATTAAACATGAAAATGATACTTATAATGTGATTGCCTTGTAGGAAGTAGAGGACATCATCACAGACCAGTCATCGCTGCAACAGAGAGGCCTTCCAGTGGTCACATTACCCTTGAATATTTTCATGGATGATATGTCAGCCAACACTTCAAGGAGATGGTCACCAATCCATGCTGTACAGGGACAACTTTCAGGGTTGCCCTTAGATGATAAAAACAGGGGAAAAAATGTGATGTTTTTTGGGATGTCTGACAAAATGTCTATGTTGGATGTTATGGTGCCAATTTGTGAAGATATACAAAATTGTAAACAGTATGTACATGTATATACATTGCATTGTGGTTTCAATTTCAATTTATAAAAATAAGCCAAATTAGTCTATTTCATGGGCATCATTGTATTTTGCGTAGTTATCTCTCCTTTTCAATGCAATTTTCGATAGAAAATTTAAAGCTTTTCGCAACTTATATTTTTCCAATGTCTTTTATGAAGAGTATGCTCCATTTTACTGTGTAGCAATTAACTGGAGGTCAAACTCTATTTTGACTAAGACGATACATGTATTTTCATTTCTTGATAGAAAGATACTTTTCGCTAATAGTGAGTGTTTTGGTCAAATGTTGGACTACAAACATTTCTTGGGAAAATACCGATTC
Organism: Lithophaga nigra; assembly: GCA_028566555.1. Classification (NCBI taxonomy): domain Eukaryota; kingdom Metazoa; phylum Mollusca; class Bivalvia; order Mytilida; family Mytilidae; genus Lithophaga; species Lithophaga nigra. The sequence continues at coordinate 13,035 of JAOXYJ010266273.1, read as the reverse complement.
TAAAATAAATAGATCATAAGATTCTTTGGGATAATCAATTAAGGTCCAGACGAAGTACATAATTAACATAAATAGAGATTCTCATCTCACCTATATATAAACTCTCTATTTTTTTTATGTTCATATTTAGCATTAGACATATCTTGAACAATGCAGCACTAAATCAATTTTTTTTTAATAAAAATTGCCAATACATACAGTCCTTTTGTCTTTCATGCAAAATTTAAATAAGTTTTGTGAGATGTCACATTTACTTCAACTTGACCTTGTCAGATGACACAAAATCAATGAAATAAAACATTACACTCTGAATGGTAAAACTTCTGTTTAATGTACATATTGACAGGTTTTTTTTATCCCTTAAAGTAAGTTGATAAACAAACTATAGGTTGATCGGCATCAATGTCAACATGGTCAAATAAGGTTACCATGACCTATATTTCTTAGTTCATCTGCTTGCATTGATTGGACATTATTTACCAATAAATCATAAGAGACTATGTAATTGTTGATTACCCATGTTTTTAGGTTTGGAGTTGAAGGGTTTGATGCAGCTACAAAGCAGAAATGCATTATTACCACAGACATCTCCCTATTAGTGACCGACTACCAGATGACCAGTTTGGCTTGCAACCATTTAGGGCCATCTGCCAGTAAATTCTGCCCTAAATGTTCTGTAAGTTCATTTTTGTGTAAAACATAGCTTTTTTGAAAGATACACTTCATCTAATATGAAATGTGCAAAGAAATCAATGAGGAACAATTGATCAATTCTAATGATGCAATCAAATCAATGCAAACTCAGTGAAGTCAAATTTGTTCGTCACAGAGGGATTAATATTTAGCCTTAAAAAGAGTAGAGACTATAATAATCAGTCATGTTCTAAAATGTGAGATGGGACAATTCCACCCGAGGGTTCACATTTCCCAGTCAGAAACGAGGCTTGCCGAGTTTCTGGTGATAGGAAATGTGAACCTTAGGGTGGAATTGTCCAGTCTCACATTTTTGACCATGACTGATTATTTTCTCACATTTCTCGGCCGAATATTAAAAGTAATAAACATGGCCGCCATGACATGAAAATACGCTTTCTTAAATGAAGCAACCTAGCACAAAATAAATTACATATTTGAAAAGATCGTGTGCGTTTTGGTTTGGTACAAAACTTTAAAAATTAATCTTTAAGGTTGCACTTAAGTGTTTTCCAAACTGAGGTGATGTGAATTTCGACATTGTCATGTCATTTTTGTGGAGTTGTTTGGTTTACTGACGTGTAGCATTGTGAAGCGACGTTATTTGCATTGTTACGTCAAGGGAGGTCATGTGATGTGAGATGTATGAATCTCACACCGGTGTCTCACACGGAATTTAACGGTCTCAAACATACAGAAATGTGATAAAATAACTTCCATATTTGGTAAAAAATACCATAAATATAAGCATTAATGTACAACATTTTATGTTGGTCACCAGATCCCTTTTTTCAATGTATTCTGTGTAAGAATTTAAAATTTGAGAGTCAGATAATTTTGTATGAAAACCATATTAAAGGAATAAGTAGAAATCTAGCTTTACTATTTAAAAAAATGACTCAAAGCTATTTCACGGTAAGCTAATACAAAATATTTTGTATTGTGAATGCATTATGCAATGTTTTGTTTCTCTTCGTAGGCTGATGATTCAGATCCTTTTAGCAAAGGGGAACTCAGAACTAGGGAAGGCATCATGAGAACAAGGAATAGACTGAGAAATCTATCGTCCGGTCAGAAAATAGACCTTCAGAGACAGACAGTCACGAAAGAATATGAAAATTGTCTTTGGGATTATGTCAACCCTTTAAGGTATCTGATACTTGTAACTGCTATCTGTCTTCACAAACAAACACATATTCACCAATCATGGTGCCTTTTGAGAGGCAGGCTAATCACTAAGTCATACACAACTGACACAAACTAATGAAATTCTAGAATGATATAACATGTCTTTTGTCACAGAAATAAAGCAGTCTATTTTCTGATAAATTTCTTGACACATATACATGTATGTAGGAGTATTTTTTTTTTTACAACTGATCTAACCAAAGTATCATACTAAATTCCAAGTAAATGAGCAAACTTGCAGTAAGCCAGAGCGTACTACATTCATGTTTGCTAAAATGTGTGCTTTTTTCAACAGATTTTAATTTGTTATCAACATGATTTTTTTTGTATTTTACTGTAGGGACACACCAATTGGAATCCTTCATTTCATTTATCTTGGTCTTGCAAAGCAATTGATAAAGGTAAGTCCATAATTTTGTGATAATTAACTTTTATTTGTCTATCTGTCTTGCAATTGTTTCCAGCTACAAGAAAGCAAAGCCTTTTATTTTAAAATATACACAATATCTTTGAACGATTGTGTAAATTCGAAAAGTAGGAATTGATTTGGAATGACCTATAGTTCCATATAGTACCCTATGATAGAAATAGGTTTTTGCACAGTATTATATTCAGACTAGCAATGCTCCTGCAAAAATCTCAAAAAATTAAACTGCCGCGAATATTTCTCAATTTACAGTATTGTTAATGTTGCCCCGTCTATTAGACCATTAGGTATTAGGTCCTTCAGTCCTTAAATTATTGATAAAAAATCTACTACAGCCATTTTAAGGTACACAAAACAATGAAAACTGGTACAGCGATAATAATTACATTCACAATACGTTTATATTTGTTTTTTTTTTCCATTTCAGTTTTGTTATGACACTTTAAGTGATCACCAAAAGAGTCGGCTAGAAATCCATCTAGACAGCATTGACCAAAGTAGTTTTTCTTACAAAGTTAATAGCTCCTTCTTCAAATATATGGATAGTAGACAGGGGAAGGACTTCAAGCACTATGTAAGTATTGCAACATTAACTAATTTCATATCAATAGTATGCATAAAGTTTCTAGGTAATTTACAAAAGTGTTTGGTCCCTTATTAAGGTATATTTAGATGTATGAAATGAGATAAGTACAGCCTGTTCAGAAATATTGCGTGCAAATATTCCATTGTATAGTTGCTTAAAGATTTAACCAAAATATAAGGTATTGAAATAATTGTTCAGAAAAAATTACTTAAAGCAAGAAAATAGAGGCAAAGCTTAGTAATAGAAATAATTAAAAGTCCAGACTTGGCATAGAATACATAAAAAATAACTTGACGGGCATCTATTTCGCTGTACCAGTATTAATTATTTTTAGGTTGGTGTTTTCAAGTCAATATACTTACATTTCGACTATTTTTTTTTCTTGTATTTTTATTGATATTTTACTATGATATCAATTCAAATATTTTGTATTCCCAAAAATGCATGGGTACTTAACTTTTTTCCTGGTGTATATTTTATTCAATGGTATTGTACAAAGATCAAGATAGTGAATTTTATATCATACTTGTAAAATATGTGTCGAGGTCTTGATAAATCACAATTTTGGTCACTTAACTTAAAAAGACATTTAATTCTATTTAATATTATAACATGAGGTTGCATGCGAATTGTGCTAATGCATACCCCCACTCATTCCCAACTTTTGTCTATCATTAAATTCAAAGTTTCGTAAAACAGGAAGTTGATATCCTAGAGCAAAAAAAATCGCATACAACGTATGGTTCATATATATAATGCTGCATACCAAATTTAGAATTGATCCGATAAGTGGGAGCTGAGAAAAATGTGTGAAAATTTAATTGCAGACGGACGGAATGATGGATGGACAAGGGTATTCCAATATACCCCCTTCACTCGTTGAGTTGGGATATAAAAAGGTGATTCATAGACTAAATTGCATGATGATATTTTGTAGCTTCAAATTGCTGCCTTGAATATGGCATTTGCTGGACTGTCACAGAATTATGTCACTGTACTTGACAAACTTGCAATGGTAAGTGGCTTTTGTCGCGGAAGGTGAGACATATGTGTTGCTTTTCTGGTGACGATGACAACGGTGTCCACAATTGTAAGGGTTTTTGACCAAGTCAATTTTTTAAGAACTACTTATCATAGGTCAATGATATTTGGTATACAGTTAGTTAATATTTAGTTAACAGTCATGGTCCATCGAGTTTGACATTTCAGCATTATACATGTATAACACAATATAAATTCTTTGTTTTTATTTGCATGGATTGTCAATGATAACAAGTATCATTTATACAGTACAAATATAATAATTTGATTTTTGTTGGGTCCATATGTATACTGCGTCCATGTGCCTATTGTGTCAACATGCATACCGCAAGGCGAGACGTTAACTTTTTCAACTCTTGTTTCTTGATTTTACAGTGTTGAGCTAATATGAGAATAATATTTGGAAATAGTCTTTTGCCTTGTCTGCATTGTAACCTTGTGCAGCTTCAAATCTGCTGCTCTTCTGCTGACTGTTTTTAGCTCACCTGACCCGAATGGTCATGTCAGCTTTTGCTATCACTGAGCGTCCGTCGTCATCCGTCGTCCGTCCGTCCGTCGTAAACTTTTCACATTTTAATCTTCTCCTCTGAAACCACTGGGCCAAATGGAACCAAACTTGGCAGGAAGCTTCTATGTAAGGTCCTTTATAAAGTTTCCTCATTTCGTCCCGATCAGACAACAAACATGGCCGCCATGGGCAATTCTTAATTCTGATTGGTCGAATTTTCAAAAATCTTCTCCTCTGAAACCGCTTGGCCAAATGGAACCATACTTGACAGGAAGCATCTATGGGAGGTCCTTTACAAAGTTTCCTCATTTCGTTCCGATCAGACTACAAATATGGCTGCCATGGGCAATTCTAGTTTTTGATTGGCTGATATGAAAAATGTTTAATATCTCAAAAAACGTAATAGATGGCTGATAAAATGTAATGGCAAAAATGTTCAGCATGTCAAGAGCTACATTTGATATAGTTGTACTGAAGTCGTAAGATGACTCTTAATAAGAGTTATTGCACCTGATTTGTCATTTTGTTATAGTTTTTTACTAATATCTCGAAAATCGTAATAGATGCCTGATAAAATATAATGGCAAAAATGTTGAGCATGTCAAGGGTTACATTTCATTAAGTCTAAATTTAATTACACCAAAGGCAACTAATGATTCTTTATAAAGCGTCATCTTCAGCAGACGATTCATCATGCATACATTTCTTAACACTCATTGGTGTACTTAAGTCAGGTGAGCGATACAGGCTCACCTGAGCCTCTAGTCTTATATCATGATCGAAAGTTTGGGTATCACTAGTGAGCTGTCACAGATGGCTTTGAATTATTTCAGATTTCCAAACATATCTTGCAAAGATGCTATCCACAAGAAATAGAGCGGGAAATTGAAGACTACCTTGAAATTATCAAAGAAAAAATACCATCCTTGGGAAAGAAAAGAAAAACCCATCTATGTGTTCATATGGTAACTGAATTTATGATATTATGAAGAGGTTTGCTAACATGGAAAACTATACCTTATTCTGAAATGTAGCACATAAAATCAGAAAAAGAATACATACAATTCAGTCAAATCAATGCTATACAGGAGGAAGCTCCATATCCCCAACACATACATGTATTTCAAATTTGTTTTGTAACCTAGCTTGGTCTTGACTTACTGACCTCAAAATCAATAGGTTTCTTCCTTTTATTAAAAACCTTCGAATGTGTAATTTTGACGAAATATAAAGACGTTCAGAAAATATGACCCGGAAATCAATTTCAGAAGCTAATTTAGCTTTTTAAGTTGCATAGGTTGAATGAACAAACAGAATGAAATCCGATGTAATATGGCAAAATGAAAATATATGTTTGTTTCCTGTTACATTGGCAAAAAATTGAAGGTTGGGTTCATATTTTAACATAGATTAGATGCAGTAGACTAGTGGACACATTAACCTCATTTGAGGGGGCCATGTCATTAACAGCCAGTTGGAACAGGCATTTCTGTACTTTGCAACATGAAAATCTGTGGAGTACCGATCACACATCAGGATTTAAGGATTGAATACAAACCAAAAACGGAAATGAAAAAAAAATCTGAATTTTGGGTTGGAGAAACAATTTTTCAAACAAAAGTTCCCAGTCGAGGGGTTTCAGTCCAGGTGATTTGGGAAACAAGAAACAAACATACATGTTTATATATTTGTTTTTGTCTATAGATCCAGATTTCAATGGATTATTATAGGAATAATCTTTTCGTTGATGTTGAAATGTATTTATAAGCTTCATTCTTTTTTGTGCAGGGTGATGATATCAAACGACATGGCCATCCTCTTCAGTTTTCTGAGGATTCTTTTGAGAAGAACCATAAAATGGTGAGAAGTAGCATTTGCCATCAAAATGGTCATGCTAAATCACGAGACACGGCTCTGCAATTCCTCAATAATGAATTGATAGCACATCTGATCCTTGGAGGATATTTACCAGCTTCAGATATTTGGTATATTATTAGTTTATGATTTTTTTCAATAACTCTTAATTTTGTGGGGCCAGAGGACTTGAACGGGGCATTTTCAATTTGCATTACATTAACACCGCAATGGAAGAGGGAGGTTTGGCGTGCCGTAAAACCTAGATTTAACCCACCATTTCTTTTTGAAATACCTGTACCAAGTCAGGACCATTGTGGTACCAACTTTTCCGGTGGTGTAATACTGTAATACCTATTTTGGCAGGATTTTTTTTTTTTTTGGACTTAGATTTTGTCTACGGATGGATTAGTGTTCGGTAATTATGTTATTACCCTTATTTGGAGTTACTGTTATTTTTGACAAGTTCTCCATGTACTATATGTGACAGTATGTCTACTTTGTATTGGCCTTAGTATGACATGCCACATAAAAGGTAATTTTCATGGCTTAAAAATTTTGTGATTTTACAATAAAACAGCTGCAGAGAATTTTAATATATGCTGGCACTAATTTTTGGTATTCCCTAATGTCTCCAATATAAACCAATGCTTAATTATGTCTCCCCCCTCTGGGGGAGACATATTGTTTTTTGTCCTGTCCGTCCGTCCGTCCGTGTGTCCGTCACAAAAGTTTGTGAACACAGATTCTTTAACACCCTACATGGGATTGGAATAAAATTTTACACACTTAATAATCATGATATGAAGATGTGCATATCGTTTTTTTATGACGATCCACAAATTTTTCTTAGAGTTACGGCCCTTTATGACTTAGGAAATTCAGTTCAATATAGGATATATGGTTTGTGAACGCGAATTCTCCGACACCTTACATGGTATTGGAATAAAACTTGATATACTTCATAATCATGATATGAAGATGTGCATATCGTTTTTTTATGACGATTCACAAATTTTTCCGAGAGTTATGGCCCTTTATGATTTAGAAAATTCACTTCAATATAGGGTATATGGTTTGTGAACGCGAATTCTCCGATACCTTACATTGGATTGTAATAAAACTTGACACACTTAATAACCATGATATGAAGATGTGCACATCATTTTTTTATGATGATCCACAAATTTTTCCCAGAGTTACGGCCCTTTATGACTTAGAAAATTCAATTCAGTACAGGGTATATGGTTTGTGAACGTGAATTCTCCAACACATTACAGGGGATTAAAATAAAAAACTTGACACATGTAAGTATCATGATGTGAAGATGTGCATATCAATAATTTAATACATTATAGCATAAATTTACTTATAATTCGTGTATGAAAAGAACTATCAAGGAGAAAAGAAGGGGGAAACATATGTTTTAGTTATATTAAAACAACCTACTCCTAGTTATTTTATGCAAGTCTTAATTTTGAAGAATGAGCATTGGTTGCAAATAAGAACCGTCTAAAAATTTTGCTATTGGTGTTCCTTTCTCTTTCCTGTTGATGATTTTAAAGTACTAAACCTATAAACAGAATTTTGTTAATTTCAGGAAGACAGCATCCATGAATGTAAGGAAGTGTTGCTCCAGTAAAGCAGTTCTGAATTATCTGGGAATGCCAGAATTAACATCAGAGGACACATCCTTAAAACTGAAAAATATGGTCACAAAGCAAACGGTATATAACAACAGATATTTTACCCTGATAAAGCAACTTAAAGGTTGTGTAACATAAGCAAAGTTCACATCTCTTTGTTAATTTAAACCAATTTATATACTTGCCAGGTTATACACCTGCTTCATAGAACAGAGGGTTATACTGATTTACCCCTGTCGGTCCGTACTTTCATCTGTCTGTCCAAAACAAAACCTTCGTAACAGTTTTCTCAGGAAGTTCATATCACAGCCACTTGATAATTTGTTATACAACTTCAGTATTGGGTCTCATATCGCGTTTACCGATTTAAGGTTTGCTGAACCTCTAAATTTTTCAACATTTATGGTTAATTAAAGGAAATTTTCATAACAGTTTTCTCAGCAACTAAATATCCCAGCTACCTGATATTTGGTATACAACTTTAGTACAAGGTCCCATACCGCCCTAATCGATTTCATGTTTGCCGAACCTCTACTTCCTATTTACCGACTTAGTGAATTTTTTAACATACCAAATCTTGTCCCGGCTGCAACTTTTTTGTCTTATAAAGATAACCTTAAGATGTTATGTTGCATTCAATGGATTTGACCTTTAACCTTGAACTTTGATCTCAAGGTCAAATCTTTATTTTTAACCTTGCATCTAATCAACTTTATCCACCAATTTATGCATATGTCAAATATGTTTGGTCTATCCACCACACAGTGCATGTATCAAACTTTAATAGTGTGTCGATATTGTTCTCCAACTAGCTGGGGTATACTGAGTGAGCAACTTATTTCAGCTGCACATTGGTAGATACCTTTATAAACTTAAGGGAGATGCTTAGACAGTCTACATGATATCTAGACATACTCTTTGAGATAGACGAAAAAGGGAAACTTATTACTTTTACTTAAAAAAAAGGAATGGATATGGGAATTTTGTTCAGAGATAAAATTAATCATGAAATTAAACATATTTAGGATTGTATTTTATCCACAATTTAAGGCTTTCCTGGCATTGATGTATGTTGACTAATATTTTCTCTCTCATTTAAATTGAAGTCCGAACAGACAAGCTTAATAATTGCAGTCATAAAGTCGGCACCAAGAACAAAGTGTCCTATAGATATTCCATTGATATAACCCTTAAAAGGACACATTTCTTTGTTTAATTTTCTGATATTTTTTTCTTCAGGATATATCAATTGCTGAAGTATACATACTTCAAGGCATTTTGAACTGCGGAGGGAATGCAAGTGTTTTGCAAAGTCCACACTTAAAGGTCACAGAATATATGGCCTGTTCAGAACACATCAAGTTGGAAAGTTTTGTTTTATACAAAGATGTGGAGAATGTGGTAAGAAAAACCCAATCCCAGTCATAAATTTTTAGATTCTCTATTACTCTTCCATTTTGGCTGAAAAAAAAATATGTAGTGTTTCCGATTAAAATTCTGATTTCGGTTAGCAGGAAGGATTTTAAAAAAAATTTTAGTTCGCCTCAACAAAGTTGAGGAACGAACAATTGGAGCACGTGCACGTCCATGTGCTTGTCCACACCAGGTTAAGGTTAACGTCCAACATTTTGATTTCCTTGTGAAAACTAATTAAGTACACTAACCTAATGCTTGGTTAAGATTTACGTCTAACATTGGCATAACTTATCAACTACTTGCATATAGGAACATCTATGGTTGTCTATCAGCATCCAGGTCAGATACGGTCAGTATGACAGTTGATCGACTTGCATATTTTCTGACATTATTGACCTTTAAATATGTGTGAGCATACAAGGCGAACTATGTAATTGTTGATTACATGTACCTATGTTTAATAATTTTGAAATGAAATGTATATATAGCCATGTAACTCATGAGAAAAACAAAAACAAATACACAAAAAGACTAATCCACAGCACAATCATAGGCATACTATATTCTCATAACTCAACTTGTATAGACAACCAAGAGACATCTGCAAATTTCCCAATTTCTTCCGAAATGGAGGTTAAAAATAACTTTGGATTCATTTTATCATATTTTCTATTCTACAAGACAGTTGACAGACTTTTTATAAAGAAAATTTTAAAATTACTAATAGAGTCAGAGATTCTGTCAGAGGGAGGGTCAGTTAGGAACATATTTTCTTTTTATAGACATGTCCAGCTTACTTAACATTGAATTTTTAGATATAAATGGTGATTAGCATTACGAATTTCAAAAGTTGTCTCTTACAATATATAAGCAATACATGAAAAAATAGTTTAGTTGGGTTAGAAATAAAGGAAATATATTGTGACAGTTGACCCATATATGTATATAGACCCCATATGAAACATGTTCAGAAATAGAAATCATTCTTTTGTTAAATTAAGGTAAATTACTTCTTTAATTCATATCATCTTCTCTTACAATGTTTATGACAACATTAAGTTACCAGAAAAAGCATCAATTTGCAGAAAGTAATGAGAGCACTTTAATTCCTCAGGACTGATTTCTGTGTTCATTTGATCTTTAATTTATAGTTTTGTATATAACATGAAAACAAGTCGACCATGCATTTCATTGGTTGTTGAGAATACATTTTTTTGTTTTTCTTTAAGAAAAGTGTTAGCTTCCTTGCAATAATAAATACTTATTTAATCAATACTGCAGATATTAAAACTATATCTATCAATGTATTAATCAATAAATTGTAACTTTTCAGAATCACATTGGGCAGATAAAAAAATTGTTCAGATTGTGCTGGAAAGGCAACAACCATCAGTTGTCTTTGATACAAAAGTCTGAACTTGCTGACACAGAACAAACTGAATTCCAAGTTTTGCGCCAACTTCCAGAGGCTTCAATATCTGTTGTCCCTGTTCAAAATGTAGTTGAAGTGTTGCATGTAGTCCATGACTGCAAGGGTGGGAGATGCAGAGTGGTTGAAGGAACAAGACTTACTAAAGTAGAACAAGAGCTACAGCATGTCAAATGTACATATCTGAAGCACTCACCACACCATACTTTGTATTTTATCAACAAATGCAGAATTTCCCTTTCTGTTGACAAAATTGTATTGTAAATGCATACTCATGAAAACAAAAACTGTGCATTCTCATTTAAAATCAACATTGTGTATAAATGGCTACAAGCCAGCAATGGTTGTTTGGTTTCAACTTCCCGATTTTTAAAAGTATGAACAATTTTTCTTAATGAACTATTTCCTTTTTTGACATAAAATGGTTAGGGTTATTCTCTAATAAAGGGTGAAACAGCTTGAGAACCCTTTTTTCATTGAATTAATGCTATACACTGTATGATAAATTCTCATTCATTGATTTTCCTTCTAACTGAAATTTGATTTTTTAAATGGGGGACCATCTTATAGATATTTATTAACTACTTGTTTCATCACATGATATGAGTTGAAAGTTGTGCACAGTTCTTTTTCCTTAAGTATAGTACATATATATTTACAGCATTACCACAGAGAAGTTACCATGTGTCATATTAAGTTGTCATGTGTCAGAATATATTTTGGTTTGAGTGCTTCTCTTACAATATTTCGGTTTTCCTACCTTTCATTGTTTAGAGTTGAATGCAGCTGATGAGAGGTTATTCCTACTGCATAATAAAGGAGAAGGTACGATTTGGGGTCTTTTCGGCCCTGTAAATTGGGCAAAAAAAATGAATTGTCAGCAGAGACCATTCAATTATAATTAATAGTACCAATATATAGGCCTTGAAAGATATACACATATTTGACAGTTTTGATGACGTATTTGCCATAATGACGTCATCAAATATCGTGTTAGTTGTGGAAAATGAAGGATTTGAACTAAAATTGAATAATTTCAGTAACATTTTGGGAGCGCTATAATAGAGCACACCCGTCGTCCAAAAATATATTTTGCCTACAGGTAGATATTTATGTAATTCACTTTTCCTCCAAATATCTTTTTGGGCAATGGCTGTGGAGAATGTTAAATTCTGTATAAATATTCCTGAAAATAGCCAAAACTATGCATATTTCCGAAATTTACGAATATTTGTCATTTTTGCACGTTCTGTTATGATCTATTTAAAGAAATAACTGCAAAACTTATATTGTTTTATTGAAGTACATTGTATTATTAGTTCAATCTGTGATTTATAAGACGTTTTAAGATTATTTCATTTTAGGGCCATTTTCGCCCCAAAACGTACCTTCTCCTTAATAAATAGCATTAAACTGATGTTAGTACGGAAGCTTATTAGCGCCACGCGTTTTTATTTTTTTTTATGCAAACATTTGCGTTATTTCGCAAACGTTTCCGTTATTTCGCAAATGTTTGCGTTATTTTACAAATTTACATTATTTCGCAAACGTTTCCGTTATTTCGCAAATGTTTGCGTTATTTCGCAAATGTTTGCGTTATTTCACAAACGTTAAGTTATTTCGCAAACATTTGCAAAATGTATCGATCTATAATCGCCTGCATGCGACATGTTGTAAAACTGTTCGTTGTAATGGATCATTTAAGAATTATTGAAGTTTACAAACATTTTCATTTATGTGAGTTTTTGTAATTTCAGATCACGAGGCATCATATTTATTTCAGTTCATCACCGGACTTGACGATGTTCCTCCGTACAATTTCTCAATACAAGTAGCGTTTAACAGGAAGAACAGACAAGCGACATTACCAGAAGCAATTACATGTATTCAGCGACTAATAATTCCCCTTGGAAATAAAACAAGACTGGATTTCTATAAATCATTTGACGTTGCAATTAAAATGGGAAGACTCGGGTTTTCAGAAAACTCTTAGTGTTTTTAACAGTTATTGAATTCGTTTACTGGATTTATGATGAAAGGGCATTGGTATTGTTACTCATTCTTACAACTGTTGAAAGCGATATATCATGACATGCCCTAGTGAGATGTATAGTTACACAGGCAAATCTATCACAAATTACACTCACATTATAGTTTATTAATCGGAAAATCATACGATGTTCTTATGAAAGTCAAATGAAATTTAAATCATGTCACCATTATATGAATTTCATATGGAATGGATCA
>JAOXYJ010265175.1:0-16270 GCA_028566555.1 Lithophaga nigra | reverse complement strand
CTATGATACCAAATTTAGTGCACAAGATGCGCATTTCGACAAACAATGTCTCGTCAGTTGTGCTCGAGGCCTAAAAATTTAAATTATGACCTTACGTTAATAAGTTCATTTGCTGTTTGTTGTTTGCTTGACACAAGAAAAATGAGCTCAGGTCACCAGTACAACGTAGCAAATATTACTTTTCTCCATATTCTGTCCGGATAAATCGTAAACAATCTAATCTTTTTAACGAAATTAATATAAAAATACCTGTTGCTGTACAAACATCCAGTGCACGTATACGTGGAAGAATAATTATTATTTGATAAATTAACTTTAATTACATGAATAAAAAAGACATTATCTATAACCTGATATTGAGTATGTCAATCTTCAATGTATCAAAGAAAAAACAGTGGATACCAAATAAGACTCCATGAATCAAATTGCAAATCTGAAATAAAACTACGGGAAATTGTACGAACCCCTAAAGACCATATGTATCGACATGGTTAGCATCTGCTTCTATGATAGCATTATTCGTTATCTGATTTCATGCCAGGTCTAGTTATAGCATATCGGGAAATAGTCAGAATCTGGAATGTAGTCAAAATCTCGAATGTAGGACTCAGTTGTTTTATCTACGACGAAAAGATATCATTACTTACCTGGGACATATACATACATGTTCTTTGAAGTATTCTACCAGCTCGTGGTGATGGCCATAACATTTACAGAGGAAAACAGAAACTTAACACAAGTGGGAAGCCCAGTGGAAGAAAAGGAAAGGCTTGGACTTTATTTAAATAACTTGTTATGACCTAAGTTGGAATACGCAGAGATTATGATATTGTAGTTTTAGCCTATCAGTTCTATTTGACAACAAGTCATGTTGTAAGAATAGACTGTGAAAGCTAACCTTCTTGCATCTTTTAAAGAATTTCCCCCGACCAAAGTCATTATTTACTGTATAGAAATTTACGTATAAAAGGCTTTCAGACCTTCTGCACAAAGATCTACATGGTCAAGCTACAAACATGCTAATACATTTAAACTTCTGGTTGGAGTTATGATCTCAGGTGCGATAACAGTTTTGTCGAAATTATACAGCGGTTGTATATCCGACAAAAGCATTGTCGTGAAGAGTGTTTTATTTTGGAACATGTTGAAGGAGATGATGTAATGGCAGATAGGGGTTTTGACATTAGACATTTATTTTTAACAAGAGGGACAACATTAAACATTCCATCCTTCACTCACGGAAAACGACTGAGTTAAAAGGCTGTGACAAGGTCCAGAAAAAAATCGCAACCGTTAGAATACACGTTGAACGTGCTATCAGAAGAATGAAATCATTCAGGATTTTATCTGGAATTATTCCAGTAAGACTAAGATTTCAACTTGATCACATCATTACCATTGTTTCTGTACTTTGTATTTTACATAGCAAACTATCATGAAATAATTGTATTTAATGAGTGTTTCATTTCTACACAATATTATTTTGTCTTAACATTGCAGGCAAATAGTGCTTTTGGTAAAAGTTGACAAGAACTGATTTTGTTTTAATCCACATGTCTTCATCAAAGTTTACATCTACAGAAATAATGTCTTTGTTGGTAAAACCAAGAAGAACACATTTTCTTATTCCAGTAATTACAGAGAAATCAATTAAGATAGATATATAGATAATCAGCAAACAAATATTTGTAATTTTGTATACATGTAATCTGGTTTTTGCAGAAACATACGCCACTTTTCTTTGCTTTGGAACGTGAAAACTTAGCCATTGTCAAGTGTCTTCTTCAACATTCAGCTGCTATAAATACCATGAATTCCAAGGTTAGTATCATTGAAAAAATTAGTAAGTCAGTAATATATATTCATACCAATATGTGGAGAAAAACAGTATAAAAGGCAACAGACAAAACAAATTTCACAAATATTTCATTGGGTCTTTCTTAACACCTTAGGTAAAAATACATATCAATCTGTTCCATGTCATTAATGTATTTAGTCTGCGTTCAATATTTGTTTTGCTTTTAATTCATTTGTATTTCTATTTGATGGTTTCTAGATTTCTGTTTGAAAGTCATATTCAGCTTCAGTGATAAAAATGTATTTGTAGCTTAATTTTGTTTTAATTGAATATTTTGGTATTCATGTGAATTTTTGAAATCTACAGTGTAGTGCATTTATTTTTGTTATATCAGTATTTACATTCATATTTACATACAAAAAGGTTCGTGTAAAGCATTACACATACATTACATATGTATTACACATAAATATGAAAACGCTTCACTAAAAACTTGAAAAATATTTTAAAAATACTGACACAAAGCATTCTGTTCAAAAGCAAACAAATATGACATGATATTAAATATTGATGCGATTGCCACTCTTTGCCTATACCGCTATGAGGCTTTGGTGACTGACTAGTTAAGTAATGCCTAACAGCGCTGTCTCGCGTTGGAGTCATGCTCAGCTTCATGCGTTAATGTATCCAGAGACTCCAAGCGGGGGGTTTAACCAGATCAGCTGGTTACTGTCCGCCCCACGGTTAGTCTGGTAGCCACAATATATCTGAAAAATTGGTGAAATCGACAATTAATCTCCAACAACCCAACCCTACCCTATCGCCTAGTTCTATTCCTATTTTAAGCTGGGACGTCCTGTTTTGTGTCAGCATGTAGTTTGAGTATTTACACATAATAACGTTTGCATTATGATAAAATCTCTCTTTATACTTTAGAAACAAACGGCTCTTCATCTGTCTTCACGATGTGGTAATTTAGAACTGACTCAGTGGCTTCTTGACAACAAAGCTAACGTTAATAGTGAAGATGAAAATGTAAGTGTAGAAAAGATGAGTTATTCAAATGATTATAGATTAATATCAAATGTGCAAAAAGAACACAGATTTAACAGATGAGTACCACTGAGAATATAATATATTACTAATTGGTCTTCTGTTCAGTTCATGGAGGTTATGAATGACTTATGGATAAATAGAATCAACTATGTTAATTTGTTAAAAATGTGTTTATAGCTTAATTTTACTTTAATTGAATATTTTGGTATTCATGTGAATGTTTAAAATCTACAGTGCAATGCATTTATTTTTGTTATATCAGTATTTACATTCATATTTACAGACAGAAAGGTATTCATGTCATTTTTTTTAATCTACAGTGCAGTGCATTTATTTTTGTTATATCAGTATTTACATTCTTAACATTAAACATAAATTACACATGCATTAGACATAAATGTCATAGTTTTGAATACAATACAAACATAAAGACGTTCTTTATTTTTAGGTTTAAATCTGAAAACGCTTCACGAAAAACTGGAAAATTATTTGAAAAATACTGACACAAAGTATTCTGTTCAAAAGGAAACAAATATGACATGATATTGAATTTTGATGCAATTGCTACTCTTTACCTATACCGCTATGAAGCTTAGGTGGCGGACTAGTTAAGTAAAGCCTAACCGCGATATCTCGCGCTTGAGCCCGCTTGCTCAGCTTTATGTGTTAAGGTATCCAGACACCTCTCCAAGCTTGGGGTTTAACCAGATCAGCTGGTTACTGTCCGCTCTGCGGTAAGTCTGGTAGTCACAATATATCTGAAATCGACGATAAATCTCCAACAACCCTACCGTACCCTACCGCCTAATTCTATTCCTATTTTAAGTAGGACGTCCTGTTTTGTGTCAGCATGTAGTCGGAGTCATTTACACATGTCAATAATGTTTGCATTATGATAGGATCTCTCTTTATACTTTAAAAACAAACAGCTCTTCATATATCTTCACAATATGGTAATTTAGAACTGGCTCAGTGGCTTCTTGACAACAAAGCTAACGTTGATAGTGAAGATGAAAATGTAAGTGTAGAAAAGATGAGTTATTCAAATGATTATACTGTCATATTAATTATGCATAATAACACAGATTTAAAAGATGGGTATACCTTAGAATATAATTTTTGTCACCTCAGCCATGCTTTTTTTTAATTTTTGGTCATGAACGTATCTGGTGCAGGATAATCCAGAAAAGCGAAAAGTAAAATTGGTATATATGATTTTTAAATTAAAACTAAAGTAGAAATAGTAGATTGTTTGTGAGACTCGTCTGTGAAAGAAATCGAGCAATTTTATTATTTCATTGTAATTCTGATCTTTAAGAAAACACGCCAAAATTAATAGTCATTTATTACTTAATATTTAAATATTAAAGGCATTGTAACTTACCGATGCCTCAATATTTATTTTGTCTAATTAAGTGATTGTGAAAGACACATTATCAGAGCTGTAAATAGCCACGCCGCCACGTTATCAAAGTGTTTTGAGGAGAGAGTTGCTCTTGTCTTTCATACTACTGAATTAATATTTCTATAATTTTCCTGTAATCATAGTTTCGAAAATTTTATGGTCGCTATTACGGACTGGTTGCAATGGAATTTCCTTGTGTCTTAATTTATTACAACTATGTTACTAATACCAAACATTCATTGATGTGTCACTTTTGGGACTTGTATTCAGGGTTTCAGAACGACTTCACAACGATTACTGTATGTAGAATAGAAGAAACTTAACCTATCGATACATTTCTCGTTGTTGTTTTTGTAATTTGTTATTAGAGGTGTTTGAAAGGTGGGTATGGGTTTCCGTTACGGCAAAAATAAACAGACATTCAAAATAGAAAAAAAAGATGTCAAAAACGAAAAACAGATGTCTAAAATGAAAAACAACGAAAAACGGACATTTTAAATATAGCATCGACGTGAAGAAGGAAAACAGACAAATATCGACAATAGACTCGGGATCTCTGGGTAGAGTCCACTGCTTTAACGACTGAGCTATGAGTTTCAGATAATACATTGCTTAATAAAGTGTTTATTCCTCAGCAACAAATTGCTCTGTAAAAGTTCACCAGACTATTAACCTGTTAACTGCTGTGTACGAGAATTTTCAGAGTATTAGTCCTAATCGGAAACAAATCTACAAAAATAGTTTCAGTTGGCTTTTACTTTTGCATCTTATGATTGATGTTGTTTAACATAATGAAGTGATGGTGATGGAACAAGATTGTTTTCTATTTCATTCGTAGTAAGCCCCTGAAAGAAAGGCTTTGCGAATGTTATAACAAAAATTATCAATGCTACATATCGGAAAAATCTATACAAAGATAGAAATATGCTGTCACAAACAATTTATGTCTTAAATGATCGAGTTTATAATTTTATCGACACGACCGATAGCGTTTAATTTTAACAGCGCCATGTGATGTCTGTTATCGATTTGATCGTCTGTTTTTGATTTGTAAATCTGCTGTCATTGTAATCGTCTATTTTTAATTTGTTTGTCTGTTCCGCTCTTTAAGTCTGTTCTGTATTTCAAATGTATGCTTTTCGTTTTTGACATTTTTTTATTTTAGACATCTGTTTTTCGTTTTTTAACATGTTTTTTTTTTTTCTATTTTGAATGCCTGTTTTTCAAATTTGTCTATTTTTTCCCTAACGGCCGCCAATAGGTGAGGTAACCAACTTTTCGTTCATTTGGTTTCGTTCTGTGTTAAACCTACTACATAGTTTCATCCGGATTTTTTACCAGTTATTCAAAGTTTATTATCCTCTGTCTACTAATTCTCAGTATTGAAGGAATGGATAGAATTAATATTTATTCTGTAATATGGCCAAGAAAAGTGGATAAAGTCGTGTTTTTCATTCTTTTTTAGTTCTTCCTTCTACTTTTACAGTCAATTCAGATTCGGCAAATATTTGGCGCAGAGGACTTAAAACTGGAAATTACATCGCCTTGAAAGACATACAGCTTCGAGAGAACAATATAACTTTGGCTGCTGTGTTTAAAGAGACGAAAGAAAGTCGATCTTTTAATAACAGGAATAAAAAAAACATAAAGACAAACAAAAGAAAGAAAATCGCAGAGACGAAAAGAAAACGCGTTTCATTGACGACTGGCCAATCAACATAAATCATTACTGTTAAGAAAGTTTAACGAATAATCTGTTATGAATATATATCTTACTTGTATCAAATATTTCAGAAAGAAAAGTTTTGCAAGAGCATGAGTCCATGAGGATACTTATGCCTTAATTTGGAAGGAAAGAAGGTTTCTGTATTTTCGGTTGATCGATGCCGATTAAGATTGACAATCCTCCACAATTTAACGAGATAAAGTCTAAAAATACAAACCGTCGGAACTGACATCAAGAATGACGTAAAAGAAAAACAATAGAAAGTGCTTTACAGTTGTGATAATGTTTTCAAGTATTTTCTTGGCGCAAGAAAATGTCCATTTTAACCCAAAAACTACATGAAAAATAGCTCAAATCGGTCATATGTTCTAAAAACCTCAAATATTGGCACAGAAATGATATCATTTGATAAAACTAATAAATAAATAAATAAATAAAATAATAATAAAGACAAATGAAAGAAAGAAAATCGGGGAGACGAAAAGAAATTTCATTGATGATTGGCGAACCAACAAAATTCATTACTGCCCTGCTAAGAAAGTCTAGCGATTGACGTCGACAGAGTATACCGATTTCCTTGAACAGATAATGATAACGGTATAACTTACATACATCCTATGTTATTTGATACCGTATCAGCTGTAGGAACAACAACAATGGTAAGGATATGTCCAGTCGGACTATATGGACTATATTTTGAAATGTGAATCAGAGCAAACAGCAGTCTAGAGGTTTGTTCTTGAGATATTCAATATTGCTGATCCGCAGAACTTTTTCTACACCAGTTGCAATGGGTATAGTGTGGGTATAAGAAATAAGCCAGACGGATTGATCTTTGGAGTACGGGTGTCTTTTTGATCGTACCCACTTGTGACGGAAAATATTTTCTATGCTGCGTCTAAGACCTACTGTTTGAAAATGATAACGTATAGTATCATCGTCTTTTCAACTACACAGATGAATTTTCAGTAAGAAAAATGTTTTCCAAAGAGGAAGCGAAAAAGATGAATAGTTTATGTCGATCATGTATAGAAATGATCTTCGACACACACATATGGATATTAGTAACTCACACGTGCCATTTACAAAAAAGCACAAACTTTGTAACACAACAAATGCAAATCAATCTATCAGGAAAAACGTTTGCAATGAATGAACATGGGCATACACCAAAAATATCTTGTTTTTTCTCGTATTAACAACGTGAGAGTACGTGAATACTTTTATATTCACAAAATCGTAAAAGAATCTCCTTTATTGACTCAGCTGGACATCATATCCATAAAGAGACAACGAAATACTTTAATTGGCACAAAATGTATCAGAATGTAACAATGGTACTTTTTGCATTTCTTTATTTGCTACCACTGGGTGGACTGCCGGTTAACTGTTAGTTCTTTGCTGCTGTCATGACATCAGTTTTTACTGATACTGCTTAATACCATTTCCAAATTTTGCAGTCATAAAACTAAGGCTTTTCTTACATAGTTCGTAGGTATCCTTGGCTGGATTTGGCATTTCTTTTTTGAACTTTCTGGTGCAGTTTTGTTTTCAGTAGTTTAGTTTTTTACATGGTCTTTCAATTGTTTGGGTTCTACCACTACTGGTGAAGTTAAAAACAGAAACCGCGGTCTGCTGGTCAAAATGTAAGAATGGTACTTTTGCATTTCTTTATTTGCTACTATTGGGTCGATATCACTCCTGGACTGTTAGTACCAGAGGGTATCATCACCAGCCCAGCAGTCAGTACTTCGGTGCTGACATGACATAAATTTTCACTGATGATGCTTTGATACCATTTCCAAAAATAAAAAGCTGTAAAACTTCAGAAAACTAAGGTTTATCTTACACAGTTCGTAAGTATCTTTAGCTGGATTTGGCTTTTCTGTTTTGGACTTTTTGGTGCAGTTTAGTTTTCTACATGGTCTTCCAACTGTTTGAGTTCTACTAGTACTGACGGTCTGCTGATCAAAATGTAAGAATGATGCTTTTGCATTTCTTTAATTGCCACATTGATCAGAATACGGCATCCTCAGATTTCCCGTTCGATGTTGTTTATTACTTTTGTGCTTTATTTGACTGTTGCCTAGTAGAGAGAACTTCGATAACGTCGACGGTTTTTCGATTATTTGCAAAAAAATAATTAGATTTCCAATTTGACTATCATCGGTATAAGTTGGACTACGAACGAATGTGTAAACTAATGGAACTGAGAATCTTTTGTTGCTAAAATCATGAGAGAGTAGTAATTCTTTTGCGCAATAAAAATAACAACACGCTGATTTTTACTGTTTACAGCTTGAAACGTCGTTTTGCTGCACAAGGTTCTGTGGAATTTAGAGTTTGAAAAAAAATGGCGCGATATTCAACGATTTCTATTTTAATTCCTACGGGATGAGATCTTCTGACGAACTGTTTCCAACCCCTCGTATTTACTGTTAAATAAAGCAGGTTAGGAACATAGGAGGCGTGATCTTCCATCTGCTCTGCTGTACGTGCTAAAGTCGTTATCGGACAGTAAAAAATTCGATGAAATCGTATTATATATCCCTTTCCCAAGAAAACTCAAAAGCAAACAAAATGTAATACCTGTAAACAGGTTTATAACTTGCGACAAGAATTGATGACGACGATGATCGTCGCGACGCTATCTATATAAAACGCTACCGGATCAAAAATTTACAGCATCTCCAAATTGCTGAATGAGACAATCAGACTGCATATTTCATAAATGCGAACCCATCAAGAGTACGAAAAACAGCGACGAGTAACAGATTCATATAAACCTAAAATCGTTATAAATTTTCGTCCATTAGGCAAAAGTCACTTGTTGATTAAAGGCAGATGTATCAAAAGCGACATCATGCAGTAAGACTGGTGTATCTGTTGGGAAAGAAAATTGGAAACTGAGTCATCCTTCTAGTCAACACGATGTTCTGCCTGCTAGCGCATTCGAACGACTTTTAAAAATCTAAAGAAATGGGACAACTATTGTCCACAGACACGAAACGAACGTTGATACCGGTGATATGAAATAGTAGACAATTTGTAATGGACAGACGAGGACACATAGAATTTTCCATTTTCGTACATTTGAAACACCAAAATAATCACACATGATTCTAGAAAGGTCAATCACTCCGACATTCCATCACCCGTACCGTCTTTAGAGACGTAGGAGTTTATGTCAGAATGATTCTGTTAAACAAAATGTGGATCGTCCCTAACGTGCGCGTCTTGTCAACATATAAAAAACTATTCAAGTCGATAGAACCAACAAAAAAGTAGTACTTCTATTAGTTTAACGCAACAAGCAATACCGCAGGTGCCGCATGTGGAGCAGAACATTCTTATCATTCGGAAGCTAATTTCTCACTGATGAGACAGGCCAGTTGCTACTTTTAGCCATGTGAGATTTCCTTGTCTCAACCCGGGTTGAGATAAGAAATTCACGAGTATTTTTCCCGCCATTTTTTGTTTATTTCTTTGGGTTTGCTTGCAATATGAGGTAGTAAAATGTAATTCCAGCTCGATAGACACATTTAACTCATAAAAATTGTTTAAAAAAAGTGCGCCAACTCGGTCGTGTGCTCCATTCATTAAGACATCCCAAAAATTTAGGTAACTTGCTGATGTAAAAATGGCCTGCAACCTATTTCTGTTTGTTTCAGGCGCCTAGAAAATTTCTAGCGTCTACAACTCATCGATCCTCGTATTCGCTATATGTCTCAACTCGCGCAACAAAGGAAGATGGTACTATGAACGTGATCGTTCCACCTCAATTCAATAAATACACTCCAACAAATCGAGTATACTCTTCTGATTTGAGATAGTTTCTTTAAATTCCAATCAAACGGAGAATTAGAAGTGTCTTAGAAAATTAAAACTAGAGCCTCCAAGGAGCCTGAATCGCTCACCTGATAAAAATATGATATATTAAAAACCTTTAGCAACAGTGGTAGCAATCTTTCACACACCAAGGATGATTATGATGAGAGCACTTAAAGGTTCAGTAGGACTTCTGTCACGTGATCGTTTGTAATTCGGAAATTCAAATATCAAAAGATGTAGCTAATATTTGATTATAGTGTACGATATTAGTAGAAATTAACAAAACAAAAAAAAAAAAAACAAAAAAAAATTCTGAACTCCCATACCTCATAATTGTTGAAAAGTGGACAGAAAATTATTAAACCGCAAATAATACACAGAAATTTTTGTGTTAAATAATGCAAATTAAAACAAATGACTGAAGTTAATTGAACTTTTTACATTTACGAAAAAAAAATTTTTAGACTCTATTTGGTATTTGTTTGGATGTTTTCCTTCCAATTGAAAAGGGAGGAAACTCTTGCATGCATTACATCTATAACAATAATAATCTATGATACAAATTTAGTCCACAATATGTGCATTTCGACAAACAATGTCTCATCAATTGTGCTTGAGGCCTAAAATATGGAAAACCCAAAACAACATCGAAAAGGTTGTAGAGCAGAAATAAATGCCAAAACGACCAAAAAGTTAAGGCCAAAAAACCAGCTAAGGACAGAGCTATGCATGAGGGAGATACTCCTTAGTTTCCTAAAATTTTATTCATTTTGGTGCGGTAAATTTAAAATTACATGCATCAATTTCATGGAAGTACCGAAATACCAGCAACTGGGCAGCTCGGTAACACATTTTGAAATTTGATCAATGAAAGGAGATTTCCTAAAGAATACTGGTGAAAAAAATTCACAAGGTGGTGTCCTACAGATCCTTAAAAAACAAAAATGCAAATAATTGTAAAGGTATTTAAGGACATAACTCCCATAAGGAGTCAATTTCTGATATTTGTGACATTGATTTTCTTGTAGATCCTGTTCTGCTGATCATTTATGCTGTTTCCATTTTTCTCTGTCTATTATACTTTTCATATTTTAGCCAAAAAATGCAAAAATATAAGGGCCAAATAACGATTTCGGTTATGTTGACTAATTTGTAGATCTTGATTTGCTGGTCATTATTGCTGTCTACAGTTTCTCTCTATCTTTTATAGTTTTCAAGATAATAGCCATAACGCAAAAATGGGTAAAAATAGTCATTTAAGGGCAATAACTCAAAAAAGGAGTCGATGTAGATCTTGTTTTGCTGAGCATTTTTGCTGTTTACAGTTTCTGTCTATTTATTATCGTTTCAAGATAATAACCAAAACCCCAAAAAGGGTAAAAATCGTCATTTAAGGGCAATAACACCTACAAGTAGTCGATCGACGATTTCTATCATGTTGACTAATTTGCAGATCTTGATATCCTGAGCATTTTTGCTGTATACAGTTTCTCTCTATCTATTATAGTTTTCAAGATAATAGCCAAAAATCGCAAAAATAGATAAAAATCCTCATATTAGGGCAGCAACATCCTATAAATAGTCGATTGACGATTTCGGTCACGTTAACTTATTTGTAGATCTTGTCTTGCTGATCATTTTTGCTGTCTACAGTTTCTCTCTATCTATTACAGATTACAAGATAATAGCCTAAAAACGCAAAAATTGGTAGAAATCGTCATGTAAGGGCAATAACCCCTATAAAGAGTCGATTGCCGATTTCAATATTTTGACTTATTTTTAGATCTTTTCCTTCTTTTGCTGGTTACAATTTCTCTCCATCTATCATAGTTTTCAAGACAATCGCTAAAAACACATAAATGGCAAAAATCGTAATTTAAGGGCAATAACTCCTGTAAGGAGTCGACTGACAATTTCAGACCAATAAAAAGAATGGTAGAATTTGGCATGCTGATCGTTTTGAGGTAAAGGGTGTTTTTTTTTTTATTTTCGAGATATTAGCCAAACACATACTCTGACCCCCTATGTTCTATTATAATAACAACAGTCATATTTGTTGTCGGATCAAAACCTTGGATATAATTTATGAACTAGATACCCTAAGAAATATTCAGATAAAGTTTGGTTCCAATTGGCTCAGTGTTTTTAGAAAAGATTTTTGAAAAAGTTTTCGGATGACAACGACGACGACGGACAGGCGACGGACGCCAAGTGATGGCAATAGTTCATACTGGCCCTTCAGGACAGGTAAGCTAAAAACAAAAACGAGAAAAATGTCAACAATATCGAGTCCGAAGAAGTCATCCTATCGTCTTCAAATGGTTTAGAGACTTACTATTTCGTTCTCAACGTTGTTTTGGAAACAACGTCTTATAACATAAAAAAATGGCAACATCTTTAACAAACGTCTAAGAATGTTACTCAATCAAACCCAACGATACAAACAACTTCAATTAGAATGGCCCATATTATGTTTAAATTCACATAGAAAGCCAAACATAAGAACCTAACAATAAAATACAATTGTCATGAATATGCAATAACCATTCAAAGAAATGCAAAAAGATAAAGCAAGTAGGCGTAAGTGAAATAGATAAAATATATTTTTGATATACAAAGTGATATCAAAGTTAAATTCTTATCTTAATGTATGTACACAGAATACAACAGCACAAATATACACTAGTATATCTCTCAGCTGACCATTCCTACTGTAATGAAGGTGATCCGTTCCTTTAAGAAGATAATTAAGTAAAGATTAGTAAAGAATTAATATTTTAATGCAGAATGATGTTGGATTTGCTGACAGGTTGCCTGTTGTGAAGTGGCCTTATTATAAAGTAATGTAAGATCAAAACTAAAAATATGTCTCTGTAAAATTTTACATGTGAATACACATTTTTATTAAACAAGTAGTTTCCATACATTTTTTCATCCACACTTTACAATAAAGTATACAAAATTAGGTGTAATTTCATTCATATACAATGGGATTACTTAAATGAGAGCGGATCTTCATCTCGATATAGTATTCAACATGTGCGCATGACATTACTTCTATTGCAGTGAGGTAGGTGCTAGAAAACTAACAAGTGGGTTCTATTTTGCTAAAAGACTTCTAAATGAAATCATTTATGCATATTATTATTATCAATCCGGTGTTCTGTGTGTCAGGGATCATTGTAATTAAAAGGACTGGTTCCTCAGAACAAAGTTATTGTCTGTCTGCTACAGACAGATGACGACCTGAACAATGTCACCACTATATTTGTTTACACTTATACATGTATGTGTTTTCTATGAAATGTAGAAAATCTGAATTTGTCTCACCAAAAACGAAAAAAATATGCTGGATGAGATTAGTTAAAAAGATATCCTTGAACTAATGACATTTGCAAATTGGGGCTTTGTGCAGAAATACAAGTTGCAAATGTCCTATGTAGAAAATATCTAGAAATGTTAAATCCAAAAAGGAGTCGAATTCTGCACTACATCTTCACGATCAGCATTATTTATAACATACATTGCTAAGCCGTAAGTTGGCCTTGTTCTATCAACAGTTGTCTGATAATTTCTGAGCAATGAGTAGTCTGTAATTTCATAATTTGGGGATCTTTGAGTGTCAATCTTACTTTATCTAGCCCTATCACATCAGCACTTGTAGTCTTATGACCTTTTCTTATATCTTCAAGTGAGTATGTAGGCATCTTGTGTTGTTAAAAAAGAACTTTGAAAATACTATCACTGATACGATAAAGGGGTGCGTAAGACAATTGAAATGGAGTATCTTTTTGCAGTCTCTCAAATTTTTTGATGACACCATCAGAAACTGCAATTTACTCTTTGTTTTAATCTAGAATATGCAACCCATTCAATGACCTTACTCTGCTAAGTGCTACATAGTGGTAATGAGAGATTTTTGTTTACACATGGCCTTCAAGCTTAAACCAACATTATCCTGAGTATCACACTGAGACTATGAACTGTTTTGACAGCAACTGGTTGCAAAGGAAACTGAATCATCACATATCATTTGTAGTTGTACACGAACGTTCTCTTCACATTAAAGATTGGGGGCAACGAATTTTTCGCCTTTCTGTTATACAGATGTTTGTATGTTATTCCTAGTATTTCTTCCTATCTTGTCATCTTGAAACATTACCCAAACAATACATAGTCATGGTGAAGGTATTCTAAAATCTATCATTTTAATCTGAGAAAATTAATCATTAGTAAGATCATCTCATCTTCCACATTAATATTCACAGTTATGTCATACTTCATGCCAACAACAAGCTCTATTTCTTTTGAAAGATTAGCTGTTTCAGACTATTTGTTTGGAAACCATTTGTTAGCTTCTTTTTATACTTGCTGATACCTCAAGCTAAACAGTATCAAATTCCTGAACAACAACATTCTGTATGTCTAGTTCAGTTATACACTGCACATTAAAACTATACGATGGATCATTTTCTACAAAAAAGTTGTGATGCTGAAGAAGGTTAATTTTGGCAATCATTATCTATCATTCTTTCTTTTAGAACAGCAAAATCATGATTAGCCATTTTATTTCCTTGCAAAAAATTCGAAATTTATGCAAAATGAAAATCATCCTTCTGAAGCTAGATTTCCGTGAGTTCATACAGAGTACATAGCTCCTTAAAAAAAACTGGGGCTAGAGCAGTAATGCTCTTGTCTAAATAACTGAATACCCAATCATCACAACAGACTACTCTAGATACATTAACATGCAAGTATCATCATCGTATATGAACTGGTAAATGAGAACTAAATGTGAACGTTAAAACCTAACCCTGTTTTTTTCTAAGACAAAGAATATGAAATCAGTTCATACATAGAATTAATCTGGTTTCCTCGGATGTTTATTTGAATTTAGGCTCTAAAGTTAGTAGAATATAAAATATGTCTATTTAGTAAAAACAAACCAAATATTTCACTGGAGCTTATGATGTAGGTAACACCGACAAACCTCTTCCAAAATGCTTACTTATTCTCTCCCAACACATCTGTATGCAAGATGAGATGGCACTGTACCAAGCCTAAGGACCGTGTTGAATTTCCAATTTTGATCCAAACCGCAAGATTGGAAGAGGTCTACAGAATGAACATTTCTGTCAAATTTGATTATATACGGCTAAGTGGATTCAGAGGAAATGAATACTGAAATTTGAAAAGTTAATGGGTAGTAGAAGCTGACACAAAAAGATGATAAAAACATTGCGGGTTATATAGAAGTGTCGATGGAGCATGAAATGTAGGTCACATTGACCTACGTTTGCTTGATGTTAAGTTTTTCTTCAGATACATCCGCATGCAAGATTATGTCACCTGACATTAAACAATACTTGTTATGTTAAGTTAAGTTGTCCTAGATAAACTTTTATCCTTCAGTAGAATGTGTAAGTCATAATGACCTACGTTTGCCCGGATAAATCTGCATCTAACATAAGTTCAAATACAAGTTAAAAATTTTTGCAATCACTTTGAAGTTGCTATATACTCCACATCTGATAGTTTTCTCCATAATCCGATAATATTATGTTTCTCAAACAGAAATAGTTCAAAACTTCTTTACTTATGATTTGGCGGCAATATCCGATTAAAATGCATTATTGTGCACGTCAGAAAGGGTTCCATTGGTCTGTTTTAACTTTTAAAATTGGTTTCGTTGGTACAACATATACTAAAATTTTTTACCTTTAACCTGTGCATTTACAGTTTACCATTTTTTTCAGTTTTCACTTCAAAGAACTTTACACTGCGTAAATACATAACCACAATTATTTCTTTCAAAAAATATGGTTTGGGGTACAAAACAGTTTCATTGAAAGACATAATGATTATTTTAATATGAGTACTAGAATCAGAAGAGTTAATGTAAAAAGGAGACAATAATGGAAATTAATTTATGTTACTCCCAAAACTTGGATCAAGAACAACACGTGTTTATCGAGAACAATCGATGTTTACTACGACTTTAAATTAAATCTGTTTGATTTTCATATTTCAAGAGCATAACTCTGCAGTGCCTGTAGTTACTAAATCTTGTTTTATATCTACCATAAAATAACTCTTTATGAAATATATTGTAAATATGTGACTTCATAACCACTACCATTTCCTCATTTTAGGCATTATCAGTGAATTTTGAATGTTCAAGGGCATAACCCAAGACTGAGTTGACTGTCTAAAACCTAGTTTTATCCAAACGTTAGCGTAACTATTTACAAAAACATATATAACATTTCCGAGATACACTGCATATAGTAACGTAGCAATATTTTTTTTTGAATTGGATATATAGAATCTTACACCGCGGAAAGTTCAAAACCGGAAAATCTCAGACACCGAGGGTAAGCTTCGCGTCAATCCAACGAGGCTTGCCGAGTTGGAGACGCTAGAAATCTTACCCGAGGATGTCTGAGATTTTCCG
>JAOXYJ010264071.1:0-16315 GCA_028566555.1 Lithophaga nigra | reverse complement strand
GAAAGCTAACTGAAAATCACTTAATGGAATTTTTAAATATCCATTTTCCCTCAGGGAATTAAAGCTGAACATGGCACAATTTTTGGATACCCGACCTTTAATATTCCTGAATGTAACTACCTATTTCATCTGCAAAGCACGACGAAATATTCATCAGACGTATACAGCAAAGAAAAATCGCCATTTCTTTATTTTGTTGCGATTGTGAAGTCAAAGGGTATATGCTATTTTTATAACGTGGAACAAATTATCACGTTTGTTCGGACAAAACCCTGCCTAATATAAGCTAATCGCCCTTTGAAATGTTCGTTTAAGGAATAATAATAGTGTCTAAAATAAACCGATAATTTCATGCTTATTGATTCGTAAGCAAATTTGAGAATGTTATTAAGACAGGAAGATATGCATTGGCCTGAAAATGGTAATAGCAGACAAAAACTTTTTAAATCCTACGTATATTTTTGTATTCTAATTGTGTGTGTTTAAAATTATGCATTTATTATCACTGGTAGTATATGACATATCAAATGTAGTGTCATTTTTCATAATTATGCTCCTTCTTTCTGGACTTATTAGATATAGACGAATGTTTCCAACAACCTTGTAAAAACGGAGCAACTTGTACTGATCTAGTCAATACATATTCTTGTACCTGTGTCGCTGGATATACGGGAAGAAACTGTCAAACAGGTAATATTTTACATAACGGGCTAACAACATCAAACAATGTAGAAGAGATGGATAGATGGATGGATTCATGTTTAACCAGACGGCAATTTTTCAACCATAGTCAGAACGAGAACATATTTTGATATGTATATATGAATCCTGCTTAGACCAAAACGCTGAGCCGGATTTTTATAGTGCTAGCTCACTGAAGCAACAGTCCGCAGGAAGACTTGTCACCCACTCGGACTCATTTTACTGACTTCGAGCCGACCAGTCTTTGCTCTTACTCCTTAATGATGCGTGCTTAGCAAATACCAATTTAAATGTCTTTTGTTTGATCCGACCGGGGATCGAACGAACGACCTTGCGCACTAGAGGCGAGCACTCTAAGCATTACACCACCGAGGCGGCGAAGGGAAAAGGGAAGGCGATCTTATTCAATCCATATTAGGAAAAGAAATGATGTTTTATGGCTATATGTTTTGTAACATCTTATTTGTAGGTTTAGCTTTTGACAAACATTAGGAGAATACCTATTGTAGATAAACTAAGAAGTGTGAACACAGTAGTGCACACCTGGTGTTAACTCAATCAAAAAAAAACAACACAGTACGAACTCAAACAAAGCTGACAGAAAAACCAGAAGAATCTGTAGCGATAAGATAGATATGTTTCCTTTTATTTGAATTAGTTTTTTGCCGTTTTAATGTGTGGATCCATGAGTTTTCTTCTCTGGATGGTATCTACTGTTTTTACGCACATATGGCTCTTCGTCTTATTTGGAACATTCATCTACCATAACGTGTATTGTTACGTCCATAATCTATAATTTATATTTTTTAGATCATTAGTTTACAAAATAAGCAGTAATAACTGTGTTACTTACGTCTGTGTGCTGTAAATATTTGCATCAACCAATCATTTCCGCGTTTTCAGGCACTTGATTTTTTTGCTGTTTCTGAGTCATCGAATAAAACATTTGTTTGGCTGTCAAATATTTTTTTGTTTTGTTCATTCTAGGGTTTGATAGGCGATTACCGTTACTTGCAGCATTTTACTGGGGGAGGAAAGTTCTGACAGATAAATTGCTGACCCAGCGAAACCCCCGACCTTGAGTAGTTGCCTGAATGCCCTAACACCTGAAGCTGGGCGGGCACAACTCGAAAACCACTTGCCCCTTCTGATATTCTATATAAGCTACTTCTGTTACAGTAATAAGTAAATATTTACCTTAGGAGTAACCACGGAATTATCAAATACATCTGAAATCTATATTTCTGTTTTCCGGGATTTTCAGATATAGATGATTGTTACAAGAATCCTTGTCAACATGGTGCGACCTGCTCAGATTTTGTCAATGATTACACTTGTACGTGTGCTCCTGGATATATAGGAAGAAACTGTCATACAGGTAAGCCTCTAGACTGTAACAAAAATATCTGGAAATTCCAACAATTTACAGGAATATTCATATATAAATAAAGTGAAATTCACACGCGTGTTTATATGAATACTTGTCCTTAAAGTTGAGTTTACGGTATGCAAGTTTCATATTGTATGTTATATTTCATGTTTTTTTTTAAACTGATAGTTCATCTCATCGTTCGTATGGTTTTGACCTTGTCACCAGAAACAAAAGTGATTAAAAACATATTGTTTGCTGATTGAAGATTTTGCATACATTGCACAAGCAGACTTATCGACAAAGACACATGTGCACTTAATACAGGTACTGATATACTAGTTTTAAGCAGGATCTATCAATATATTTCAAACCATCATAATTTGTTTTTTTTTTGGTGTATTGATCAGGGTCAGCTGACAATATATATGTTATTGTCTCTGTTAATTGTTAACTTAACTTGTATATGTATAATAAGAAATAGTTATCCATAATTCGTCACAACTGTTGCGAGAATATTTCTCGAAATGTGCATATTGCGCAATACATTCGGTATCATAAAATGTTATTTTTTTTTATCTTTATCCATTTCATATAAAGCGTTTGAATAAATATAACAACCTGTGTGTACTCAGTATAGTTCAACATTTCAAAAGCAGTGTAGTCTTACATTCTAGAGGTTAACGAATGTGCCAGCAATCCATGTCAACACCGTGGGACTTGTACTGACAAAGTAAATGATTTCAGCTGTTCATGTCGGCCAGGCTATACTGGAAAGATATGTGAAATAGGTACATGATTTTCAGACCTTAAATGATATATTGCAATAATCCAGACAAATATAGCGTCTTTGAATCTGTTTCAGTTTCTAACATACTAGATATATGTTTCAATTTCTAAAAGAAGAGATATGTTTCAGTTTCTAAAAGAGTAGAAATATGTTCATTTTCTAAGATAATAGAAATATAGCTTTATCTAAGTTAAACAAATATTTCTATGTCTGCATTCAAAGTCATCACATCTATCAAAATATTACCAGGTCTAATGACGACTGTGTATAATTTCTTCAGGACATGTGCAAAAAATTAATTTTCCAGTCAACAAGACTTATAAATGGGAACACTAACCTTTATCCTGACCATCCCTATTAAAATGAAAACTTGAAGAATTAGTGATCATTTATTAATACAAAAGAAAATATTAAGATATGAATATTATAATATAGATTTTTTATTTGGAAGTGTATTACTATCATCCTTATAAAATTATCACAAGATTCCAGAATGTTTGATACCGTAATAAAACCCATTATTTGTAGTAAAGGAACTGAAACAGAGCTTAACTGAGTATTGTCTTGGAGTTTTAACTCCACCCAATTCAATTTGTAACTAACTCTTGTAAATGGGCATGGAAATATTCAGAAGTTAAACGAGGCTTGGATCGAACCATGCACTTATTGTCAGATACTGAAAACGTCTTTGGCAAAAAATAGTAAGACGACTCATTGTTTGCATTTGCTATCGTCAAACGACAAGTACAAACGCACATCTTAGAGGTGGTAGGCTACACAGGAATAAGTTGATATAGTACGTTAGAATTCGGTGACGCATGCCTGTATAGTTCTCGCTAGCTTATCACTTGTAAGGGGAGAACTTTCACCTCATTTTGGATGATGATAATAAAAAGAAAACTTTCGAATCATGTCAAGCTTATTACTTTTTAAAAAGTCGGTATTCCTGCTTCATCCACCAGTGCAACTAGTCGCCAAAAGGGTTGAAAAATTACTGGAAATTGTAGCTTATTCCCATCTTTACTGATCGTTATAGTTTATAAAATAGTTAAAGGACATATCTTGTACAATCTATGCATGTTACTTATGCTTGTTTAAACATCAGTATCGCCCGGTCATATTATGTTGCAATGATATTAATTTCAAATTATGTTTTAGAAAAAAATGAATGTACCAGTAATCCGTGTCAAAATGCTGGCAGCTGTAGAGATGAAGTAAACAGTTTTAGCTGTTTATGTCGACCAGGTTATACCGGAAAGAAATGTGAAACAGGTAGAGAAGTTTCACAGTCTTATTATGTTGTGTTTTATCACAGTCTTAATGGAAAGAGAAGTCCTGTATATCAATTATAATAATATCACAGTAAAAATACGGCGAATTGTAGCACCTTCCCTTCTGGCAGTAGTTTGTAAGACGAAGTAAACTGCAATAATCCAGATACCATTCCTATTAATTGGAGGGTTTACACTAGTATACCGTATCTGCGATGCGAAATGGTCTATTGCAGAAAAATTAACAGTTAGCAATCGAAATCTTGCATACTTACTTACTGCATATAGATAATGAACCTAAAACTTTTGCTTTCTCGGAAGTATCTCCTGAAATTAGAAATAAAAACAACACAAAATGAAGGCACTGAATGAAATGTTTAATATTTCTATTTAAATGAAGTACATCACATAAATTGCACCATCGCTTTCCTCAAAACAACAACAGAAGAAAGACGATAAACAAGAAAGAGGGGAAATATTTTGCCCTAGCATGGACACCAATTTTTATGAATATATAAACTTTTTCATTATCGCGGCTCTCTGCTTTGGAAAATCACGATAAAAAGCTGAATCAGCACTGGCTTAGAAAACAATTACTGTAACTGGCACATGGACACATGTAAAAAGATCTGTAAATATCCTCAAGTTTATTGTATACTTTTGTTGATCAGAAAAATGTATTTCAAGACTGATGACCGACTTATTTCTAACAATCAGTAATTTAGGCTAAACTTTGTTAGCGTTGATTTGCCAACTATCAATCAAGCTCATTTTTGGACTTAAACTGCTGGAATGAAGGAATCACTACTATTTCATCTAGTTTTCACATGGTCTAACTGGAAATGATAAGCCACAGTCGCTGTATTTGAAATCTAAGCACAATTTATGATAGCTTTGTGGCTTATCTAATTGATTCAACCTAATTCAAGCTTTATTTATTGATGTTTAGTCACAAGTAGAAGTAAACGTACAAATTAGTTAGTTTGCGATGTTGAGGAGACAATGTCAAACCGCTTCATGAAGTAAATGAATTTTGTACTAATATAGCCAATCATTTCTCTACCATATTATATAAATATATATATTTTATTGTTTTTTATATTTAAGAGATTAACGAATGTGCCAGTAGTCCTTGTCAAAATGGTGGATCCTGCACTGATAATATAAATGATTTTAGCTGTTCATGTCTACCAGGATATACCGTAAAGAAATGTGAAATAGGTATATAAATTCAGATCTAAATGCGTTTTCCAAATATATGATATTGATAGAATTTTGGTATGAGGCGGAGTATAGTGTGCATGACTATACATGTGAATCGATAAGATATTTTTGGTTGTTCCTGAAAGTTCTTCTAGTTTAGAGTACACAATAAAGGAGCAAGTACAAATATTGTATATTGTTTACACTGTCTCTTCATTATTGCAACTTCATGTTCACGTCCGTGATACATATCAATTCAACTCTGTAAATGGTGAATTGTAAAATAGACAAGCCCCTTTACATGTATTATGACCAAAGATCTTGAAAATGAAAATAGTAAATTTTGTTCTCGATTTTCTAATGTTTTATACGTTTAAACTTACATAAGGAAATATATCAATTTATTACTCAAAGATTAGTTTATTCATAACATTATAATAAATTCCATCGTTAAACTAAATAAATGTCGGACGCACATTGAGACGACTTCAAATAAACTATACATTTATGCTGAATTAAAATGTTTATCTGAAATGTAAAACGTTAATCCAATCTCCAAAAATTGACTCTTTCATATTAATAGCTCGCTGATACATAAGTTAGTTAAATGGTAAAAAATATTCGATATAAAGACTAGTATTTGATATGACGTCATAAGATATATACAACAGGCATAAAATAATAGTTTTTCGTATTTTCTTTCGATAAATTGCCGACGTTAATGTCACATTATTTTATCTTTGGAGGATTTATTTTTAATGTATTATCACAAGCTATGAAAAATTACCTGATGAATAGTTTTAACATCTCAAATGTCCACAGAAGGGAATCTAAACTTAAAATGATCAATGAACCTTCGCAGCTATCAGCTATTACAGAAATAATTATAGTTCCATCTTTTGTTTAATATGCTTGTATAACGCTCTTTAACATTTTATCTACTTCATCATATGGATCAGAAGACCAAGAAGACCAATATTTTACCTATTGTACCTAACTTAATGTAACCTTTGGAAATCTTCCAATTTTTGTATCTTTAAAATGGAAATACCTTTGATATCCATCATTTGAGAATAATTACATGTTTACGTACATCACACGGAATGCACTCTCTCCAATAGGTATTATAGTATTTATGGCAACATGCAACGTTAACTTGATAAAGTTATTAAAAGTTACTCATCCCGAGATATTGACGACTGTTTCAAACGACCGTGTAAACATGGTTCAATTTGTACTGATCTTATCAATGATTATTCTTGTACCTGCGTACCTGGATATACAGGAAAGAATTGTCAAACAGGTAAATGTTTTATTCATGATATGATAAATTTTCTGGGAGCGTAGGGAAAATGTGAAAATTCAAATTTATGCATATTTATATATTTTTTTTATATACGTAGTCATAGATGTAATGACGTCCTTTGTTGCAAAGCTAATTAATTGAAAAGAATGAATTTTATTGCAATAATCTGAGCCGCCGATTTATGCTAGTTGTATGTTAAATTTTCCTTTTTACATAAATCAGTTAAACATATTTTTTAATAAGTCAGTTCCAAAGATTTGGTATTATGTGAAATATTTCATTTGTCATTCCGCAGTTGTATGTATTGAATAGATTTTTGGCTTCTAGTCATTCGACTTCTCACTTTTGTTTGCATTTACGCTGTTTGAAAAATATTAATTTCAGATGTGCATTTAATTTATGCAACGTTTGTATTTGCTTCGATGAAAATAAATAGTTCTATAACACATTCGGATGTAAATTTGTAAATTTTCAGGAAGGTTACAACTTACAGAAATCTGGTATCTAGACATAAGTCACGATCATTGAATTTTAATTTTACATGTGATTTGCACTGTTGAATGAATGAATATCAGTATTAATAAAAGCATGTGATATAGCTATAAGTCACTTTCATCTTCTATTTTCCAGCGTTATCCAATGCGTTTAACGTATTGGATGGTTCAAAATATTTTTTAAAAAAGGTTCTTTCATCTTCTTAGACTCTGTTTGATCTAAGCTGTGTATTCATATAATGGAAATTACAAGGTATTTTAAACTAGGAGCTAGTCATTTGAAATAACTTTGCATTTGTGTAATTCTAATAATAACTGTACAATTGAGAAATTAATAAGGTGATGATGGCTAGAGTAATAATTTTTTATCATCTCTTTGCATAATCTAATGCAGAGAAGAACTCATGGGGATTATAGTTTCAAAAAAAGAAACAGGTAGCCCAATATATTAGATTGAATCCCTACAGATTTTCCTAGATGTATGAAAATTTCAGAGAGGTATTTATGTTATTGAACAGCCTTGACTGTATACCTAAAAATTATGCGACGTTACCGTTGCACAATTTCAAAAACTACCCTTCTATTTATCTGGTGCACAGTTAACGCAAGTATCTTCCTTGAAGTTCATTCTTTATCTAACGATCGGGTTGCAATAAGGCCGATTTTCGGTTTATTGTAGAATCCTGTTTCATGTGCCGGAAATGGAAGACTTCTTAATGGGTGAAACTAATTTATATTTTTAAGAAAATATGTGTTTAAACATTCACAGGGTAGTCCTTATTACTTTTCATAAGTTTTTTTTTTTCGTTCAAAGTATAAAATTGAATGAAATATAAAATTAGGTTGAATATACAGTACGAATATCTAAAAAGTAAAGATCATATGATGTTCTCAAGCTCAAAATATTTTCAGAAAACAATAAAATGCAACATCCTAGAGTCATAAACCAATTCGTACTTTTAATCCAAGAAAACAATCACATCAGTTGTTAACCTGTATGATTGTTTAACAAACATTCAAACTAAAACGGTAAAGTGTTCCTTGAAATAATGTATAAAGATCAAAATAACCACCTGAAACCTTAACTTTTCGAAAGAAACATAGTAAAATCTGGGTCGCTAGTCAAGAATCGCAGTTCAGAAGACGTATTTTGGCATTAAAGGTGTGTTTTGCAACCTTGTTACACGCAGATTATATTCAATTACACATTCAGATGGAAAATACCGTTTTCACTATGTGTCGGCCATAGGGAGCTAACATTGACGTCTCTCTGACGGGTTGGGCGTTTAAAGGTATAAATATTATATATTTGATATAAACATTAAAACAACAAAGTGTAAATCCAATCAAAATACATGTAATTACTGTAAGATAAATTGCAATTTTTATGTGAATAGGAAATGGATTGTAAAACCAGTAAGAATAGCTTTCTGATGTATTTTAACTAGATATGCTGAACAAAATAAAGAGATGGAAATTATACATGTAAATAATGTCAAGTCTACCCAAACATAAATCAAACATATTTTACAAGAACGAGCGAATCAGCTGTAAAACGTTTCTTAATTTAAGTAGTTTTTTAGTGGAACAACTGAAATTGAGAGAAGCGTCAACTGACATTTATATGACGTTATTCACATAATGTATGTTTGCAGATCAAAGAATTGTTAATATTACACTGTTATAACCAAACAACAGTGTTTAAGTTAATATTATTTTATAGTAACTCTTCCTGTTGTGAGAAATATAGAAAGGTACGACGACTTTAAAAATTGTTGAAAAAAATTGGTAAAATTTGTATATGAATTATTTCTAACTATCGCAACCAACTCTTAACCAAAAGGATTTTAATATGTGTTAAGCAGGTGAAATATCTTTTTGGTTTGAGGTGATTTCGATAATGAATTTTAACTTTGAAGTGTATGTTTCAAACAATTTTCTCCATAGACTCAATGTTAAATTAATGTTGGGTGGAGTAATTTCCCCTTGAAAAATATACTAAAGAACCAATAAAAATGCCTCTTAATATATATTTTTGAAAACTACATATAGTAAGGTATCCTATGCATACAATTACGTTTTATTATATTGGGTTTCATTTTTTTTCATTTCTTGTATGCCGATCCGGGACCTTATTGCAACCCGTCCTTTGGATGTCTTGGTGCTCGAGTGTCCTTGGAATTTAATAATAATGAAGATCGCAAGCGTTTCAGCACCACTTTCAATCTAGCGCAAAACAAGGTGTCATCGACTCAAAACTCAGTTGACAAGAAATGACAGTCTTCATTGAGTCCTTTTGCTTCCCTCCCATTAAAAACTTGACCAAGAGATATAACTGAAAAGTTACTGAAAGTGGCGTAAAAATTCCATTCAATCAATCAATTAAATCATCTGTAGATATTTTTCAGATATAAATGAATGTTCTTCACGACCTTGTCAACATGGAGCAACATGCACCGATCTGGTCGATAACTATTCCTGTTCTTGCATATCTGGATATACAGGAAGAAATTGTCAAACAGGTAATTATCTTTGCTGAAAAAGAAAAGGTTCATAATTCCAACTCATCTGCATGATTATAAATTCATGAAGCAAATAGTACAAGTTTTTAATAAAAATATATGTCTCCGAAATTTGCATTTGTCGTGACACGGTTCTATTGGATGTTGTATGTTCAAAATGTCAGGGTTTCCTCTACAAATGCTATTCATTTCACGAGTATATTATATACATTTCTGGAGAAATATTCTGTTTTAATACTATTTCGAAATTTTGTAGTGATAAAAATCTTGTAAAATTTTAAAAAACTAAGGTTTGTCGTACAGAGTTTGCAGGTATCCCTAGCTGGATTTGGCTATTCTTCTTGGACTTCTTCGTGCCTTTTTGTTTTCACTAGTTTGTTTTTCTATATTGTCTTCCAAATATTTAGATTCTACCAGTACTGATGAAGTTGAGAACAGAAACCGCGGTCTGTTGATCAAAATAAGAACGGTATTTTTTTTCTGTTTCTTTATTTGCTACCACTGAGTCCATAACACTGCTGGTGGACTGTTAGTCTGCGAGGATATAACCAGTCGAGTAGTCGATACTTCGTTGCTGACATTACATCAGCTTTTGCAGTCATAAAATCTTACAAAATTTTATAGAACCAATGTTAATTGTAAACAAAACAAAATGAATGTTGCGAGACAGCTCGTACTAGTATAAATAAAATGTCAAGAAATGAAGCCATGGGTGAGCTGTCAAAAAGGGCTAATAGTAAAATCTGAAATGAACACACGTAAATATGAACAAAGTAAAAAGTAAAATTGGCCAAATTTTCAACCCAAGGGTTTTTATCAAGGAATGACAAGACGTCCAAACTTGTCAAAAGAAAATCGCCAACTGACATTAATGTGATTTATTAATACCAACAACCATAAAAAATAATATGTTTACGTAATATATTTTTTTAAATTAAGGTGATGCAATGGTTGTAACAAAAGCACAAGTATAAACGGATGGATGGGTAAGGGACATCCCAGCTGGGTCGAATGAGAGGGAACGTCCCAGCTGGATCGGATGGGTAGGGAATGTCCCAATTAAGTTGGATGGGTAGGGAACGTCCCAGTCTACCCAATCATAATAGTCTCGTTTGACATTGAGCCCACACGGTCTCAGAGTTTCTAGATGATATACAATCCTTTGCTCTAGAAGACGGCGATTTTGTTGTCCCCCTTCCACATTGACGAGAACAGTAACTTGCATATCTTGCAAACGATGGTTGGGCAATCGGAAATGGTTGCCAACTGGGCAATCCTCATCATTTCAGACTGAGCGGATATGTTCCGAAAAATGCTCCTCCAGACGGCGATATGTGTCTCCGACATATATTTTCTGACATCGCCTGCAAACCACTGCATAAACTAAATTCTCTGTCGTGCACATGAAGCCATTGTGTATGGCGAAAGAATTGGCAGGGTCTTGGATATTGTTGACTTCGAAAGTATTAGGACATGTAATACATCTGGCTCTCCACATCCTCTGGTACCCTTATTTAATTGTAGACAGTTCGCTAATCAGATGTGGTTATTCTTTCTTTCTTCCTTTTTTTTTCGGACTTTTTGTTTTCACTAGTTTGGTTTTTCTACATGGTCTTCCAAATGTTTGGGTTAAAAACGGAAACAGCGGTTTGCTGGTCAAAATAAGAATGTAATTTTACATTTCGTCATTATGATAAGGAATAAACCAGAATTTGGAAAAAATATTAGATGCAGGGAAACATACCTATAACAGAATTGCTTATTTACTGTGTAATAATAGAAAAAGTTTTTTTAATCTTTTCTGGTGTTGAGATGATAATCATTTTTCACTGTCAGATCTGTTATGTTTAATGAAAACCTAATAGACCGTATAAAGTTTGTAAAAATTTGAAGAAATTGGTGGCAAAAAAAATGATAGGATGTACGTAGATTAGGTTTTAGCTGTTGTTGTTTATTTGCAGTTGCTTCACAACCATTTGGTCTCAACCTGCCTTTCGCTTTTTAGATCAATT
Organism: Lithophaga nigra; assembly: GCA_028566555.1. Classification (NCBI taxonomy): domain Eukaryota; kingdom Metazoa; phylum Mollusca; class Bivalvia; order Mytilida; family Mytilidae; genus Lithophaga; species Lithophaga nigra. The sequence continues at coordinate 4,646 of JAOXYJ010264071.1, read as the reverse complement.
AATCTTCATTTTCATAATTTATAGGTACAAGTAAATACATATGTATTATCTATATTGACATTAATTGATTGATTAATCACAGTCTTCTCTGCCTTAAAATAACTTTGATGGCTTAATTGTTATAACATGGCTAAGTACTTTCTTACACCTTAAGTTATACACAATTAATTGATATTAAACCACAAATAGCTGTTGAAAACCACTGGTATCATTTTGTATCAGCACTACTGATGAGATACTACTGTGTGTCCCGGGTACTCTAGAAAGTCTTTTTCAAGACTAAAAAGAGAAAATATGTCATGTTATGTTATAATTAATCAAATCACTTAATCGAAACTGATTCCGAAGGAAATAATGGAAATCTTCACTTATTCTGTAAAAAAAGTAACTAAAAGTTCATTATTCTCCTTGAGAAACGAGACTTAGTGATTCGTTGTAGGAGCTTCACAAAATGAAAAGTATTGCTTTGGCTTCAGATTTGGTTCATTCACTAAGTTATACTGCATGTAATGAAAATATTCCAAGGCTCAAATCGTTTAATTGAATAATTTTTCAGCCATGTTTGTATGTTTGTGTATGTGTGTTGTGTGTAAACCATACCAGAATTTTAAGAGGATTTGCATTACAACAAATAATTTTCTGCCATATTTTCTTCAAAAGTGATAAGCATTTCCATTTTTCTACAGTTTCTGTTACGACTAGCCGAATTTGAATTGTGACATACAAATGTTTATTTTAATTACTGAGAAAAATGTCAAAAATGTAATTCCTTACGTAAATGGTCTGCTGGTCAAAATTTGAGAACGGTATTTTTACATAATTATTAGATGGAAGAATCTTCCGAATAGTGCAGCGGTGATAATACTGTATGCAACATTAGAAAATATTCTAAAATATTATATAGGTAAGTTGCGTTGCTATATAATTAAAAAAGCTGTCATAAAAAAGGATTTTATAATTTTGATATCATGAAGACCTGCTCTAAAAATATTATAATCTATTGTCAATTTCACATGTAAACGCTATAAAACAACACTATTGCAGCTTTACCAACAACGACGACGACAACGACAGTAGCAACAACACCTAATCTTCCACTTGGTTGTGTGGACTATGAAGACAGTAGCTTCAACTGTCTCTTCTGGAATATAAGCTTAAATATGTGTCAAGCTAAATCTGGGCCTGTTCACACTATTGCTTTACAAAGATGTCCGAGGTTCTGCAAAATATGTCACGGTACGTATGACTTCCGTATTAAAAATAGATATCAATACATTAAGATGTGACCGGTAAAAATTTTAATAGTGTAAGAAGAACACATTGAAATATTTTATCTTACATCACAAAACTATGACATAAATATGAACTATGCTTGCATAATATTTCGAATTGTTAGACAAACATTTAATTTTATATGTTAAACATAATACTACGGTTTAAACTAAGTTACTTTTTCAAATGTCGTTCCCAAGGCTTAGATTTGGGCTTGTCAAATGTTTGAAGAAATTTTGCTCAATCCTTTATTTTGATATTTAGATATTTATATAGTTAAATTCAGATTTATTCTACAATTATAATGCGAATCAATAGTATTTTGTGTTATGTAGTCATCGGTGTAAAAAGGCTTTTAGCTCCTCCCCTTTCAGCAGACTACAATTAAAATGATCTTTACACCTAGCTCATATTGCAACGTCCGGTGATTGCATTTCTTCGTTATTTATTTACTTCATTTGAATTTTTATTAGTAGTTTGTTTTAAAAAAACTATTTTGAGAATAATAGTATTAATTGAACTCTTTATTCAGAAATTATTTGCAAACTTCCTTACAAATTAATGAGCAGAATGTACGGTAATTTTGCATTTTAGTAAACTATTTAACATTCGTCCACATATAATTTTCAGTACTGAATAAACCTTTACAAGGTTAGTTGCCGCCATCTTGTATTTACCCATAAGCGAAACGTCAGAGAAAAGTTTACTGTGACGACAAAATTACCAAAACGAAAGTCCTGGAAAATTTTGACGTCACATAAAACTTTTTCTTTGACATTTTGCCTGGAAGCAAATTCATGATGGCGACTATTAACCTTGAAAAGGATTGTTACAGAATAAACACAATATCAGTATGTCGACTTAATATACTGTTAAAGTACTATTTCGTCGCAGTTTCTGAATGTATATTATGAATCAACATATAAGTATTGTTCATCTATCTGTATATGCGTCGTATTTTTAGTATTTAACTGATATTTATATTCCAAACACAATCACCGTTAAATTCAAATATCCCCTTTGACTTCACGACATGCACCATGTTTCTATTAAAAATTTATGACCTACGAAATGTCTTCATAACATGTTTTTGCGATCAGAAAGAATGTCTTGAGACCTCTACTTTGTTTCGAGAAATCTTATATAAAGATCTTCAGAATGCGATATCCTACATATCCCTAAGAACTTTCGTGTTGTTAAGGGTATTAAGAGATAGGGATAACTTTCTGTTATTTTTCCTTTAATGTTTCTTATTTTCGTAGATATTCAAGCCCAGCCGATGCCGACTGTTCCTGGTAAGTCAGCGAACCTGTAAAATTAAGCTAATTTATTTGATTATATCGGAAAGTTACATTTTAAGGAAACAATTATTACCTATGGGAGAATTCGAATAGTATATTAACATGTAAAATCAATCAGAGGTTCATTTATTGCAAATGACATTCTAGTAAGAACTTTTTTTTGCCTGAAAGATATTGGTCATGGTCCAAAAGGAATGAAAAATATAATTTGAAAATAATAATTACCTTTTTTCTTCATTTTTCTTCATTAAAAGTAAAATAACGTAAGATTAAATATGATATTTCAGTGCACATGAAAAAGTAATAAAAACTTTCGGCAAGTCACCAACTGCTAAATTAAACATAAACACAGAATTTTCTGTCATAGAAGGACGAAATTCTCGACAACCACATTTGCTAGAATTATACAGAAACGGACCGTTCCTCTCTATCTGTAAAAATGCATATTATCATATATAAACTATAGTACTTAAAAATATCTTCGAAATAAAGAAACACAATGTAGCAAATAATTCCATCGACTATGCAAATAATGCAAATACTTTCTTCAACTTGGAAGACCATGTAAAAAACCAAACCAATGAAAACAAAAATGCACCAAAAACTCCGAAAAAGAATAGCAAAACCCAGCTAAGTATACCTGCATACTATGCAAGATAAATCTTAGTTTTGAAAAAAAAATTCATGAAATTTTACGACTGCAAAATTTGGAAATGGTATCAAAGCATCATCGGTAAAACCTGATGTTATGTCAGTACTGACTACTGGGCTGATGAAACCCTCGGGGACTAACAGTCCACCATCAGTGGTATCGACCCAGTGGTAGCAAATAAAGAAATATAAATACCGTTTTTCAATTTTGACCAGCAGACCGCGGTTTCTGTTTTTAACTTCATCAGTACTGGTAGAACCCAAAAAACTTGGAAAACAATGTAGAAAAACCAAACGAATGAAAACAAAAATGCACCAAAACCATTGGAAGACTCAAGGATTTTTCAGTTATATAGATATGGAAAATGATTGTTTATTTTGCAGGTCTTTGTCAGGATACACGTGGAGTTGATTGTCGTACTCTTCAGATCACCAATATCTGTAGTAATTCATTTGGACGCAATTATTGTGCAAAATACTGCAAACACTGTACAAATGTCCATTATCTAACACCTGGTCCAGGTTCATTTGTTGGACGTAAATGACAACATGATATGCCAGTACTGTTCACATTTAGTGGAAGTAAAAAGATAAATAAAGATGTTCACTCAAAACATTAGAATTTTGTTAATGTCCAATTGTCGCTTCAATTTATTCTGTAAGTAATTATGTAATCAAATGTCGGGGTTGTTTTTGTTTTCTTTTTGTTCTTTTATGAGAAGCAAATAGCTATATAATGAAGAGAACACTGTTTGTCACAAGAATTATTAACTTCGAATAAATGGGGATTATCTGCGCAGCCACAACATTTAAGTAAAAGCCTCAAAACAAAGTTCATGCCCACTAATATCTGTAAAAAAACGTGTTAATAATTGGTGTTTTGATAATATTTAAGTAAGAACACTACATTAGAATGGAAAAAAAGTCTCATTCGACAAAAGGAAACTATGAACAGAAACTAAAATTGCAGCAGTTGATAACAAATGACACTATCACAAGAAGTGTATAAAGTTCAAGCAAATATTTGGAGATCGTTAAAACTGATATTTTTGCAACAATTACGAATTGTCTCACCAATTTAAATTTCTTATTGTGGTATAAACAAAATAGTTGTTGGGAAACGGATTTTGTTATAGAATACAAATTATACTAGATAAGTAACGAAGATGAAATATATAAGTGCTAAATCATCAAGTCTAAAGCAAATAAAAATAATTAAACACAGTTAAAAGTTAAACAAGAGACCTCCCAAATAATCCTGCCTAGCGTCTTTGTGAAGTATAGCATCTTCTCACTCCTTTGGTAGTTCGTAAAATTTCTATTAGTTTAATTTTGGATTTGAATTACCGTATTGATCCATGTATTTTGATTTCTGGTTGGTGTCTATGTTTTTGTTTTTTGTTTTTGTTTTGTTTTTGTTTT
>JAOXYJ010262967.1:0-16326 GCA_028566555.1 Lithophaga nigra | reverse complement strand
AATACAACATCTGGTTAAGAATTTATAGGACAGAGAACAGGACTATTTTGTTTAAAAGGTACTACTTTCCTATGCGTCCTAGAAATGATTCCCGCATTTAGTGGTTTTCAATTGTCTAGCACAGTCTTTGCAGCATATGTTCTGCACAGTGGGTCGGGCGGGCCCTTGTATTAGATAATGTGTTCATTGCAGTAACATGTGAAACTACAGACTGCTTCTTCAGCATGCTATAATTTCATAATCTATTTGTATATCTATCAATAATTAATTTTCAGGTTCACAATCATTCATTACTATTTCAATTTCCAAAATATTTCAGCTTGTACCATACATTAATAACTCATTTACAATTTTCAATCAAACAGTTTCAGTTCAAATTTTAGCTAATTCTGTTCCCCGTAGACCTTATACTTTGATTTGTATGTTCAGTCCAAATCAAATTTTTTAGAAATAAGATTATCCAACTGTTTACCCATGCATTTGGCTCCACAAGCACTTGTACAACATAATTACTCGGTTACTTGACTCTCCATTTTTTATAATATTTCATACCAAATGCTATTGTGTTTTCATTGCTAATCCTTTAAAGATCTAATTCGATTTTCCTTTCTACTACAGTTTTTAATCTTTATTAGACAGTACCCTTTCATGTTGAATTTGTTCTATATTCCATATCTGAGAACAAAACAGATTTATGCATTTTCCCCTACAAGACCTTCCCCTTTGATCCATCGAAGGATCTAAGCTTTCAACTTAATTCATATGAATATGTACCTTCTTTGCAGAAAAACCATCTGTCAAGTTTGGCCTGAATGTTTTTGAGGAGATTGAAAATGTTCACATGTTCACTTCAAGGGGTGTCTATGATCTCTGCTATTCAAAAGAAGTGTTCCTGTATCTTTTTTTTACATTCATGTTTAATCCAGTGTTTTGTTTCTACTTTTATTTCCAACTGACTGACTGAATGAATTTTTTTATTATTTTCTTTAAATTAAAATTTGATATTCAGTTTAACATTAAAGAGGAACGATAGCATCACTTCACTGCAAAAAAACATTTTTAATAGTTTCTTTACCTTGTTAACTAGTTTATTTACAATTCATAGGATGACTAAGCTAGAACGTTAATTTCACTAAGTAACGAGTTGGTTTCACAATATTACTATGCTGGACTAGTAGATATGAATTTCTCTAATGCAGATTACAGATTTACCTACAGTAAAGCAAACTTCTGCTAATTATTTTTCCTTTAAGCCGTTTTGTACAGAATATGAATAAAATTGAAACATACAAAAGGATGAAGCATGCCAACTGTACTGGACACCAATGTGGTAGGCGATAACACGAACCCTCGAAAAATAGAAAGTATTACAAATATCGTTTTATCTTATCCAAAGTGCACTTTTACCAGCAACAAAAGAAAATTTCAAGATGATTCTAACTAGAGATCTGCCTTTGTGTGCAATATTTCTAGTTCTTATTGAAGTTATTAATCCCATCGATATAGATTTCATCAGTGACAACTCGATTCCTGATAAACCTGAAAACATGAAAAAGGGTGCAGATACTTTAGTCATTACAGATATTTCAAATACTCGGCCTTGACTATGCCACGCATTTTCAAGCCGGTGGTGAAGTGGGGAGTTTTGAGACAGAAAACATTAGGAACTCCGTCCTGCCTTCCTTGTCCAGATTTATGTATCAAAATAGACGTGATTATTTTACGGAACAGCGAATGTATTTTCGAATACGACATTTGCACAACAAATAAAAGTCTTTGTGCAAGGTGCCAGGAAGACCGTCAAACACACACTGAATCTCAGTTACGAGTTTAGAAAATGCATACAGGACGGAATAAAATGCACAAAATACACAGTGTTTTCTATATTATATGACTGTGAACAAATTTTAAAAAATAGATTAGGGAAGATACTGGCACTTAAAGCTGATGAAACTCTTGATTCTAATCTAAAAATGACATCAGTGGGACCTAATACTGTGCATATAGGAACATGTTTTCTTGTAAGCCATTCAGATTGGTGCTTACTTGCTTGCTAATAACTTAAGAATTGGTCTTGTTATGTTAAGAATACTGAGACATAATCTTAAAAAGCTTAGGTTTCAGGTAAAGGAATGCATTTCACTTGATTCAGTTCAGTTAAAGGATTGACAATCAACACAGTGGCATTAGTCTGTTCTCCAAAGCTCTTAAATATTTTGTCCGGTACAGCCGAACAAGTTATTGTTTCTAATAGTATTCCTGAACAATACGGAATATGCGAAGATAATCAGATTAATCTTTTATTACAGGCAGCTAGTATATGTCGGTCGAATGAATCATCAATTTTCCTTGTGGAGGAAAGAAAGGGTAAACTCGTCACGATAAGGTCATATTATCCAGCGGAAATTAAAATTTTACATGGAAAGCTATGCTCCCCAGTAGCTGTAGTGGTGGTTTTTAGATTTACATTGATTGCAGAACAAAGCAGGAAAAGGAGGTGTAATGTAGATTGGAAAAGTAATCTTAAAATCGACATCAACAAGTTAGACAAAAAATGTTGCAAACATTCACGGATATCAAGAGATGAAAATAATGCAACTGCATCTAAGAATGAAGGAAAGAAGAATTATTGAAGGCTAACGTTGTAAATAGTCTGGTAATTTTTTCGAAAGTGACATTTATATTGACCACCTAGCAGCTCTCGAAAAGATGGGAAATGATCATTTGTTTCTATCCAATTTAAGCAACAACAAAAATTTAGAAATTGGGATTAAGTAGAAAGTTGCAAACTATTAAGGTAGTTACTGATTAGAAGGTCCTTGTTTGTCAGTTATGATGTTAATGTACCAACATTGTTATGGGTTTGCTTATTCCAGGAAAGCTTTATAAAAGTTCATTTAAATACGAGGAAGGCTGATGGATTGCCATTGACAGGTGATAGTGTTTTGTACAAACCTCATGGAAATGCAGTTGGTGATGATGACATTATATTTACTGATTTTCAGAAGAATAAGATATTTCGCATTGAGAAAGCGTGCAAAGAATTGGTAAATGCTTAGGTTTTGCATGTTACTTCAGTACTTGGATCTGGTCAAGGTGGTAATGTTGACATTATTTTGACAGACGCGTCTTTCATGCAACCAACTGGAATCTGTAACGAAGGAAGCACTTTAATCTTGTTTGATTCTGGAAACAAATCAGTTCGTCTGATAACTTCACTGCGACCTTTAATTAAATATCTTACAGTTATACAGAAAATGTTTAAAAATTTTTTAAATTCATACAGAAATTATCGGTCCTGGAACCAGTAAAGACTTATAGAACGGAATCAAATGTCTGAAATCAACACTTTCTTGGATGAATTGAATTTCGAAGCTAAGTCACCTCTAAATCTAAACATTTACTCTCTTCAAGGTCCTCATGGTATTCCTGCGACAAAACGGTGAAGCCTGTTGCACTTTAACGGAAATGATTTATCCCCTAGAAGATACTGTCAGGCAAGTCACCACGTTGGTAAAACAGTATAAACCACAAGTCACACTCTTGTGAACGAAAATTTGCACAGTGTTCTAAGAACAGAGACATTGACAGTATTAGACTAGAGATTTAATGAAAGGAGTGATGGAAATTAATAAGAAACAGCCCCCTTGTGGATTTCATTACTGTACTTTATCAAGAAAACACATTTTTACGAACAATAGCATTTTTTAAAATATGTCAAACTACCAAATATGAAACAAGAAAACTCTAGCAAGCTCTCAGGGAATGATTTGAAGGAAATACTAAGATGCAGAGAGTTATTTGATATTAATAGGTGTTCGTCAAAAACGTGTCGCAGCCGTTACCATCAAGTGCAATGTTGGCTTTTTGCTACTTAATCTTTGCACGAATGAAAAAGTTTTGGTACCCTATCATTTCAAAACACATGTAATGAAAAGTCCGAAGTAAACACAACAAAAGAAGAAGTATTTCTACATGATGAAGGAGAGCAAAATACCACACAACAGAAAGAAGTATGTATACATGAAATTGGGGATGTACTTCTTGTTCCACTACAGAAAATCTTACATACGGCTGTATTGACTGAAAGAGTAACAGATTCGACAAAAACCTATAGTATGGAACTGTATGTAGACGACGACATATGATCAATATATCGAAACAGTTTCAACAGACTGTATTTGTGATGAAATGGCTACTGAATCATACAAAAAGTTTAATGATAGAGGATATATTCTTGAAGATGTGTTGAACAGAATCAAGAACAGACGCAATAAGAACAGCTGACAATAAGAGAACAAATAGAGGAGTTGGAGGAGACATTGATCGCAAATTTAGATCAGCAGACTAGAACAGGGAGATCAAGCAAAGGTGACAACTCGATTCAATTTTTTTTCAAATTTTTATTAATGATCTCCCAGATTCACTCCAAAATACTCCTGATCTAGTAAAGGTAAAATCCCGTCCTATTTATTGTTCATTTTATGCAGATGACATAGTACTATTTTCAACATCTGCAGATTGACTCCAAATAAAACCTGATCAGTAAAGTACACATTACAACGAATAGTGTTTAAACAATCAACCCCACCAAAACACAAATGTTGGTTTCAACAAGGCTGGCAGACACATCAAGAATAACTTTTATAAGAGTTGTGTTGAATGTGTTCAACAGTGTAAATATCTAGGCATCACTTTCATTGCATCTGGATATTTTTACTGTGCTCAGAGAGAGTTGTATAGTAAACCTTTAAAAGCATACCATAAACATATCGCGGACTTTTTATCCTTAAATCCTAGCATAAAGAATAGTCTTCACATATTCGATCATATCATCAAACCTATTATCCTATGTGGTTTAGAAATTTGGAGTTATTTTAACCCATTAAAGAAGAAACTAAAATCTGATAGCCCAACAATTGACTAGGTTTTCACCAAACTGCTGTCTGAAAAGCTGTATATTAAATTTTGCAAACTCTTACTTGGGGTCAGTAAGAGAGCAACTAATCTTGCAACACTATTAGAATACGGACGTTTTCCCTTACATTTTGACATCACAAAATATATGGTCAGATACTGGTTTAGACTAGAAAACTTAGGATCCTCATTCCCCTTACTGAAAGATACATATCTAGAGTCAAAATCCTTGTATGAATAAAAAATTACATCTTAGCATGGAATTAAAATTACATTTTACTTAAAGATATAACTGGAATGGAAAGCTAAAAATCTGCAAGCTAATATAAATTTAGGTTTTTATACAAAAAACTCATATATTAGTATTATGGTGAACAGTGGCAACAACAAATAGGAAAAAGTGCTGATGGTAAACTATGTGACTTTCAAAAGCAATTTTGGTATTGAACAATATTTTGTAATAGTTGCGATTTCGCTAGACTACGTATATCAACTCGTAGATTAAGGATTGAACAAGGTCGGTTTCTGGGTACTCCCTGACACAACGGGACTTGTCTCAGGTGCAACTCCAATAAAATTGACACGAAACATTTTTTTTCTCTCGTAAATCATCTGAAAAAACAAGGAACAATGAGAATGAAGTAATGAACTCGTACTTTCCTAATTTCAACCAACTTAGCAAGAATGAAAAAAATAATCTGGCTGCTTAATACAGAGAACATTGACATTTTCGTTCATTTTTGTGTACTGATCAATGAAAGTAAAATATAAACATTTGAAATGTCCCTTCATTGAAAATTACACCATATGGTTTACAGCATGGTTGTAATTTGACATTGAGCATCGTCCGTTGGTGCCTCCTGCAGTCGAGTTACCGAAGAAGTTAACTCCTCTGCACTAGGCTCGAGAGTGACATATTGATCCATGTATTTCTCCCTGTATGTACATTGGATTATTAAATACAAATACATCATGTATATAAATCACATTTTAAAGGTATTTGTATGAGAGTGTTCATTCATGAGCTCCAGGGTGTCATTAAGCATCGTCCTTTGCTACCGACTGAAGTTGAGTAACAGTATAAACTAACTCCGCTACGTCAGGTACGAGGTTGACTGCTGGACCTTGCATTTATAATGTAACTAGCAAGCTCTCCGCACTTAAAATAACTTTTCTTACTAAAACAATCTTGTGATAACTATCACAGAATAATCGTTCCTTGGTGCCTTATGCAGTTGAGTTACCTAATAAGCTAACTCCTCTGCATAAGGCACGAGAACGACATGCTGGACCTTATAGTTCACCCCCTTCACTTTTAATGTAGCTGGCTAGCTCAACATTTTTTTTCCTTTCAGAATAAAAGAAAAAAACATCGCATGAAATTCCCATTTTTCACTGTTATTCTTGTCATGATTTCATGGCAGTGGTGCCTGAGACTCCAAACTATTAACTATACAAAAATATAATAAATTAAATTGATTTAAATATAAATATCTAATTATGTTGCAAATATTTGATGTGTTCTATATGTTATAATGTCTATTTAAATGTATTAAATACATATTATAATATGCCCCTTGAAAAATAAAAGTTCTTCTTCGCAATAGACTGTTATTTAAACTCAAATATTATGTAACATTGACCTTTGTGGTTGAGGTAAAATAATCGAGATATGAACACTGAAGGATTATTTTTAGCTTTGACACACTAAAGAATGAACTTTCCCAGAAGCCTGTATTGCCGACCTGACAGCCATCATGATCATCAGAATAATTTTAAAAGTATCTTGCAGCCCTACGGATGATTCAGACCAGCGTTGCTCAAAATTGGTTAAGTAGTTTCAGAGGACAGCTTTAAATGTTAGAGCCTATACAAAAGTATGTTTTGTGGTGATGGACATGTTGATTGGCAGGCAGAGTCGTCAGATGTAATTTTGAAAGAGGACCATCTTAGAACTATCCCTACCAAAACTGGTACATTTTGTATAAATTGGTCAAACCAATTATATAATACGAATTTATCCCAGTAATTCTAGAAACAGTGGAAATCTTGGAGATGTTCAGAAAGGAGTACCGCCACATGACCATTTTACCAACATTTGGTCTCAATAAGAGAAAAATATCATTATTAAAGTTTTAGCCCTATGTTGCATTGATATAGTTATGGCGGTAATTTTGGTTGGCAGGCGGAATCATTGGATAAACTTTCTAAGGTAAAACCCCCTAAGTATGATTCACACCAAGTTTGATCCAAATTGTCGAAGTGGTTTCAAAGAAGATTTTAAAAGGACGCTATATGAAACTGTACTCATCTTGGGTTTTAACTGGGGTCTTTTGATGTAATTCTGAAAGCAGAACATCTCAGAACTATTCCTGTACATATTTTTCAGAGCAATTTATTTAATTAGAATTCTAAATTTTTTTCTAATATTTTATTTTTTGTAGTAATCTGATTTGGTAGTCCAAGGTCATATGACTGAATTCAGGACCAATCTTAGATCATTTCACCAACATTTGGTCCAGTAGGCTTTGAGATAAAAATCAATATTAAGTGTTTTGCCTGATGTTCTATTCATAGTAACCATAACCATGTCGGTTGGCGATCGGGGTCATCAAATAAATTTGCAAAGAGGATCATCAAAGGATGATTCAAGCCAAGCTTGGTGCAAATTTGACAAGTGGTTTCGGACAAGAAGTATTTTATTTAATGTTTTTCCAGAGTCCTGTATAAAACTAGTTCCGCAATAGCGGCCACTTTGGGTGTCGGGTTAGGTCATCGAATGCAATTCTGAAAGTTGGCCATCTTATGATTATTCGTGTCAAAACGAGAAGATATCTTCCAATACCATTATTTCAATGAATTGTTTTTTTTTTCAAATATTTTTATTTATACTACTGGTGGCCATCTTTGGTGTCTGAGGTCATCTGACTCAATTCTGACACCAACCATAAGACCATTTCGCCATTATTTGATCATACTAGGCTTTGAAAAAAATCAAGTGTTTTACTCCCCTGTGTTCTATTTATAGTAACAGTGGCCAAACTTGGTTGGCGAGCGATTTCATCAGATACAATTTTCAAAGGGTATGTTCTAAGGATAACTAAAGCTAAGCTTGGTCCAAATTGGTGCAGTGGTTTCAGAGGAGAAGATTTTTTGAAAACGTTTAGAGAAGGACTATAGACAACAGATGCAAATTAAAGGCATTCGAGTCAGGGAGCTAAAATGAAAACGTCTTTCTTCTTAATCCCGAGAATCCCAAATGCAAAAATTTAATTCTGATCTGGAGAACTTGTACCATATATCAATAACTCATTTCCATCATGCACCTTCAGTTCAAATTTTAGTCAATTCCTTTTCACTTGAACTTATATCTTTATTTGTGTGTCGATTTCAAGTTTCCTAAGAATAAGATATTCAATTGTTTGCCCGTGACTTTGATTCCACACGCACTTTTACAACATAAGAACTTGGGTGTTGATTTTCCATTTTGATAATATTCCATACCAAATGCTGTTGTATTTTCATCGCTACTCCTTTAAAGATAGAATTCGAACTACCATTTTTAGTATTTATTTCACAGTGACGTTTCTCATTGAATTTTTTATATTCCATATCTGATAATAAAATAGATTTATGCTTTTAGCCCTTTAAGACCTTCCCCCTTCATCCCTCGAAGAATAAGGTATCAACTTAATTCAAATGAATATGTACCTTCTTACACAAAAAACATCTCTGCCTAGTTTGGCTTTTGGTTAACAGTTCTTGGAAAATTTTAAGAGAATGGACGGCAAGGACGTCAATAGCTCACACAACATTAAACCAAGTGAGCTACTTAATACTGAATAAACTCGGGCATTATTCACACAGACGTCACAGTAACGTTAGGGATTTTATTGTGTAATCTGATAACAATTTAGTATACGTGACTGCATTAATGAAGTGCACAACGAAGGACAAGTGTTCACTGTTCATTTAAGTGGAAAAGTAGGATAAAACGATTACTATATCAGTTATCCTAATTTTAGAAGCAGGTGTCGCATTGAACTGGTTTCCTCTTTAATAAGCTTTAATGTCACTGTGATCTCTGCTATTTAAAAAGTGTTCGTGTACCTTTTTAGCTCACCTAACCCGAAAGGTCATGTGAGCTATTGCCATGACTTTGATTCCATCGTCATCGTTGCCATTGTCTGTCTGTCTGTTGTGCGTAAACTTTTCACATTTCAGTCTTCTTCTTTAAAACTACTCAGACAAATGAAACCAAGCTTGGCAGAAATGTTCCTTGGATGGTCTTCTACCAAAACTAGTTTTCATGCTGATCAGAAATCAAAGATGGATATAGCGACAAAAATGCATTCTGATTGGCTGAAATTTCAAAGATCTTGTCAGAAAATGCATGGCATGATCCTTGGATGTCCTCTACCATTACCATAATTTTGGTGCTGATTGGAAGTTCAAGGTGGCCATTCGCGGGACAAATTTAACATTGGACCCTATAGGAAATACATTTGAAGATCTTGAAAATGACTACGATATTTGAAGCTAAATATGTCCATAAATGTCTCATTGTACTTTACCACGCTTGTGTTTTTGATGCCGATCGGAATTCCAGGATGGCCATCCACCCTTGAACTTAGTTCAACATTGGATGTTATGGGAAATACACGTCTTGAAGATTTTCTTCGTAGAAATGAATATAACAGTAATATAAATATGTCCATAAATGTTCATTGGAAGGTCGTTTACCAAACTGATGTTTTTGATATTGATCGAAATTTCAAGGTAGCTGTCACTATGTAACATAGTTTAACATTGGACCCTGTGGGAAGTACACTTGAAGGTCTTCTTTTTGGAAATATCCATAAATGATGTTTGGAAGGCAATAAAGCAAAAGAGCAACATCAGATGGAACTAAAAATCTATGTACGATCCTTTACAAAAATTGTGTTTTTCGTGCCTATCGGAATTCCAAGATAGCCGCGACCGTGAAATAGTTTAACATTGGACCCAACGAAAAATGCGCATGAAGGTCATCTTCTTGATTAATTTAAGCATGTCATGGAATGATCATTGCAAGGTCCAAAAGTGTGTTTTTGATGCCAATCTGGCCTCCACAGCAGGACAATTATCATTGGACCCTGTGTGAAATACACTTAAAGATCTTCATGAAAACCACTATAAGAATTGAAGCTAATCATATCCATAAATGTTCACTCGAAGGTTGTTTACAAAAACTGTGTTTCTGGTGCCGATCGGAATTCCAGGATGGCCACCATCTGGGAAAAGTTTAACACTGGACTTTGTCGTAGATGATACACGTGAAGATCTGCCTCTTGGAAATATCTACACCAGTTGAAGCTAGACATGCCCATTACTATTCATTGGAAGATCTTTTACCAAACTGAGATGGCCTGTGAAAAATAGTTTAACATTGGATCCATTGGAAATGCACTTGAAGATCTTCTTCTTAGAATCATCTAGGACAGAACAATTGAAGCTAAACATGTCCATGAATGATTACTGAAAGGTTCTTTACAAAAAATTGTTTTTGGTGTTGATTGGAATTCCAAGATGATGCCAACGTGAACCACAGTTTAAAATTGGATCCTGTGGAAAGTCCATTTGACGATTTTCTTCTTAGAAACAACTAAGACAGCTAATATACTTAATGATCATTAGAAAGTCCTATACCAAAGTGATTTTTTGATGCCGATTTGAATTCCAAGATGGCCGCCACAGTGGAACATAGTTGAACATTGAACCCTATGGAAAATGCACTTGAAGATTTTCTCGGAAAAAGCTAAGACAGTTAAACCAAAACTGTTCATGCATGTACATTGGGTGAACTTTTACCATATTTTTACGTTCATGTCAATCGGAATTCCACTGCCATCGTGGAACATAGTTTAACATTGGATCCTATGGAAAATGCATTTACATATCTTCTTGATAGCGATTGAAAAAGTTTACGAGAACGACCACTGAATGGTTTTTTACCCTAAATTGTGTGACTGCAGCCACCACAGAGCACACTTTTACATTTAAATATCTTCATGTAAACAACTGTGATAATTAAATTGAAACTATTTGTGAATGATCCTAACCCTATGTTTATGCTTTTCATGCCAGTTGTAATTCTAAGATGGATGCCACTGCGGAACAGTGTAACATTGGACCTTGGGGGAATGTACTTAAAAGTCTTTTTCTTCGTGGAAAGATGTGACAATCAAACTAAAACTGTTCATGGTTACTCAACAGTTATTATCGAGTTTGTTTTTTATACCAGTCAGAATGTCAAGATGACCATTACTGAGGAACATGCATATTATTCAACATTGAATACTATGGGAAATGTACTTAAAGATCAATATCATGATGGTTACTTTCTTAGAAACAATTTACGTAAGCAAAGTGAAACTATTCACAAATAATTATGATAACCTTTCACCAGGTCCATGTTTTTCATGCTGACCGGAGATTTCAATTTCTAACAGTTGGTCAGTTTAGAACCAGGTGAACAATACAAGTTCAGGTGAGCCTAGTTTCAAAACACACTATTGACATGTTCTATACTTTACTAGATTTAAATCATGTTGACCCAATTATCATCCTTTAAATCTGAGAAATTATCGAAAATGAGTTATCAAATATTTTTTTTTTGTGTGTCTCCCTGTCACAATGCAGAGTGGGGAACGTAAAACTATCCGTGTCCATCCATCAAAATATATAGAATTCTGCAAGTTAAATTTTACATTGAATTTAACTGAAATTTATGCAGAAACTTTACACCCTGACAGCCTCACACTAGAATTTGAAAATACATCCAGCAAAAATAGACCACAGCTGGATTGTGGAATGGCTCTCTTGACGAAACTTTAAAGCGGTATTTGCCTGGATTTAGGTGAATTGTGGGCGGGCAGTAGGCTACATAAACCTTTTGACGCCCTGGCACTTTCATTCCTTTACCGCGAAACTGATCCTGAAGCTTTATATCAACAATATTTTGGTCAGTTTCGAAAGCCATAATTTTTTGACAAGGATAAAAATGGAGATATGACTCCCTGAAAATACCGAAAACGTAAAAATTGCGTTGTTAGCTCTCTAGCGATTTTATTCTTTGACTGAGCCAAACCAAATTTGTATTGGAGCTTTCAAGTTTGAAAACCAGAATATGTTGATAAGGATTTATTAAGTTATGCCCCCTGAAAATATCCACACAAAAGACCGCAAAACTTTTCATTGTTAGAGCTCTAGAACTTTCATCCTTGACGGATTCAAACCAAAGGAGGTGTGATAAGGCCACATTTTCCCCCCTTAACTGCGAAAAAATAAAGTATTTCCGATTTATATCCACTTTTGATGTCAAAACAAACACCGATATACAGCCTTTAAGAGAATATGATAAGATCTGTCATATATAAAGAGAAATTATATGAATTTCAATTCTCAAAATCAGCTTTTTAGGGTGAAAATAGCAGAAAATGAGTCCATTTTTGACAGTTTTATTTAAAATTAAAGTATGTGCTGCATGGTGCCTGCTCCAACAAAATATTTTAACAGAATGTGTATCTTGTAAGATACATGAATGGTATAAATATTTTTGGAGCAACCACCAACACATATCTAATTTAACCAAAACTACATGAAAATAGCTTAATTTGCTTATTTGTTCTGAAAACGCCAATTTATAACGCACTAATGACATTATTATGACTTCATAGACAACTATTGAACTACAAATTCTTTTAAATTAATTAAATCGATTTTTACGGTGATACGAGAAATTACATTTAATGGGGCAAATTAGCGGTACCTAACCCACCTGAAGCTTTATATCGGCAGTTCAAAACGATCAAGGGAGTTATGTCCCCTTTTTCATTGTTACCACTCTTGAACTTCAAATCAAATTTATACAGCAGTTTTATATCAATATTATCAGTTTAGTTTGAAAACCAGAATTTTTTCATAAGGAATGACTCCTGGTGAGGTGTTTATTTGGGTAGCCTCTATTGAGGAGGAGGAGGAGGAAGAAACATTAAATCCGCTTATGTTTTCAGACTGATTTAGAGTAAGACAAAATTCCTCTATAAAGCTCTCACCATTTTTCATGAGAATTTTTATTTTAAATAACTGCCATTGAGAAACACAATTCAACACTGAACACTAAGAGAAGTTATACTCAAAGATCAATAACTTGAAAACATCTTAGAAACAACAGAGATAAGTAAATTAAACCCTGAGAACCACTGCAAAAAATATAATCAAAGTTAAGCTTGTATCCTAGATAACTTTCATGACTATTCATGCAAAAATTTCACAATAAATTCATTTAAGAGCACGTTTGTCTGAGAATCAGACAGTAGGACAAACATGCAAAAAAAAAGCAAAAACCTTTGACAAATCTAAATTATTATTCTGTAGCCAGGATTTCATATAAAGGGAGTAAGAGTTTTGAATTTAGTTCTAGGTACATTGTAATTAAATAAAGCACAAAGAATGCACTTAATGTTGACCAAAATGGAGATAACTTTTGAAATCTTAAAGAATATAGATTCACAGAAATAATTATAATCCCCAGTTGTCTGAGTGTTTTATATATAGGAATTGTGTTGTTTGTCCATCCATCCATTGCAAAGCGTGTAGAAGTAACAAGTCTTTCGCCCATTTAAAGATTGTGTTTATATTTGGCAGTTTAACTAGATATGATAATGTAATGATCATATTATGAGATTATTTAGATTGAAGCATTTTGATCGGAGTAATGTCCCTTTTTGAGGCTTAGTTTATTTATGTCTTGTAGAAACAATTGGTGTCCCATCTTAATTTAGATAGGATATTATTAGATCATGTATCGGAAATTTTAGATGCAACGATTTAACGAGAGTTGCAGCTTCTTTTAGACTATAAATTTTGGTAGAGGATGGAAAATCTTGTAGAACCAAGTAGTCTTACATCTTTAATGGATTCTATTCATATAGGACTATTGGCCATAATATAAAGATGATTATATTTTCTGAATATTTAGATCCAATTTTTTTCCAGTTTAAAAACAACATTATGAATCAGTTCTAATACTGAGATGTGCAGGTATCCTTGCACGACTTGTCAACAGTCGTAACAATAAGAGGACATTTTTAGTTAAGGTGGCTTCAGTCCTACCTACGATTTTCTTCTCTTTTGGTCCACTAATACAATTTTTCACAACTTCAAAAAATGCAATAAAAATATGGAGTCACAATACCCGTTTCGAGCTTTTAGTGATCAAACATGCGAAATTTCCCGCCATTTATTCTTAGTGCATAGCTTTCACAAAACCACTACAAAAACATATGTGAATTATGTAAATTGAATGACGACTTTTAGTGGCTGAAAAATTCTGGAAAAATACCTGTATATCATTACCGCGATCTCGAAAGAAAAAATAAACGCTGTCAATTTTATTCTTTCAAAACCATCACCGACGGAAAATTCGAAGATCTGTATCTTGATCCAAACTTGTGGACAGTTATTGTTCTAGTCATAATAATAAGGGTAACATTCTTTACATGTTCAGTTTGCTTTCTTAGGCAGACTAGCACTAAAAAAAACACACAACCAAATGGAACGAAACTCGAATCCTTGGATTTTTTTCCAAAATCATTTGTTTTTGGTTTTGTGTTTTAATGTGTTCACGAAGGGTGTAAATCCCGATTATTTACACTAGCGCGTTCGTTTTACACAGTTCTTTCCATTCGAGTAGATATCAGATCTAATGGAAACTTCCACCACCAATTATATTGTAACATTGAACTTCTCCATAGCCAATGTTAATGTCAAATGATGTTAAGCATCTTGGACTTTCCGATTTGCCTATCGTGAAAAGGCAAAAATTCCAGATGAAAATTAAATCCGTCCAAGTTCTCTCGAAGTTGTACCGTTCAGAATGCAAGTAATACAAATATATAAACAACCAATATCAGATGAACTTTATCAGTATTCATTGTACATGAACTGCAGAATTTCTCCTCGAAGATTTGCGAGTTAGGTTAGGTTGTTGGGGTTTATTGTCCAGCTGACCCGTTGAAACCCCTGACTTTGTGTGTCTGGGGACCTCATGAAGCGAGTGTATATTATCTAGACACATGACAGATTGATCTGGACATAAACATGGTAACCAAATTATTAGGCGTAAAAATGCAGTTTTGCAGCACCCGAATCAGTTTTTAAAGCTACAAAGTAATAAAACATGGGAAAAAAAATAATACAAAAGTAGGTGGATTGTTTTGAGTAATACATACAGATGATGAAAATATTTAGCATTTAAAAATATATATAATTAGTTTTCATATTCGTTATAAAACAGATATAGATAAAAGTAACTTACGTGCTTGACCGCCATGACTTCTGTAGAATTGAAGTAATTCACTCTGCTGATTATATTTATAGATTGTAACATGTTGCAAATTATTCATTTAAGCAAATAAGTATATAAAATTTACAAACTTCCTCTTCTTACATAATGATCCAGATATAAATTATTTTGGTCAATTACATTCAACAGAAACAAAAACCGTTCAAGATAAACCAATGCAAACGTTCAACATTTAAAATACTATTATTCTAAGGCGTGAGTTCTCGCTGAATTTTACTTGTTTTCACATTCGCGTCATGTACAGACAAATGTGACGAAATATTCTTTACTAACGTACATGTAGACCCCGCCAGCTTAAGCACCAGAAATATAAATTAAACTCGTTTTCCACCAATAATCAAATAACGCTAACGGTCGGTTGTTGTCACCAGCTTCATCTGTCCATATTAGGATATGGCTTAAAATTGCTGAACGTGGCGTTCAAACCTACTAATGTAGTTAAACATGCTAATCAGTTCAACATTTGTAGTCAAAAAAAGTTATATGGATTGAATATAATTTTCATAACACATTTTGACAACGGAAATAACTCACTTTCTGGTGTATACTGTTAACTACGAAAGCGAATTCGGGACAGATTTTTAACTGTAGGAAAAATAATAAAAAGTTCCCAGAGTTTAACAAGTGCATCAACAAAACTTATTAGGCGTTCCGTAAGTTTGAACTGGAATAAACAAGTAGATCATATTTGCTAAATCGTATCATCACGTTGTTTCCTCCTAAATAAAATAAAAAAATACCTTACTATTAATATACGTAAAATGTTTTATAATTCTTATATATTACCATATCTAAATTACTGTAGTACAGTCTGGGGATAAGTTTTTAAACAGGATATGAACAAATAATTAAACTCCAAAAGAGAGTCGCACCTACAATTCTTGGTTGTGATATTGTTACACCATCAATACATATGTTTTCTTTCTTAAAGTGGCTTACTTTTCAAGAACATGTTAAATATCAAAAATGTATATTGATGTACAAAATTGTAAATGGGATGA
>JAOXYJ010262527.1:0-10000 GCA_028566555.1 Lithophaga nigra | reverse complement strand
TGAGTTATTAGAATAACTATTGTCCATTATTTGGTAGTATTGATATCATTTAACATTTTGATATGGTTTTGTCTTCTTGCGCGTGTTTGGGGTGGTTGTCCTTTTAAATTCTCTTCGGATAATTCGATTATTGATTTTGCATTACAAAATACGTATTTTTGGTAAAAATATACCTTAATTGGTCGAAACAAAAACAAATTTATGAATAAAGTAACTTTTAATATGAATTTTTGAATATCCCTTACTGGGCCAAGATGAAAAAAATTAAACTTTAAATAATTTCTAAGTTTATACATTTATTGCAATCCTACAGCCTAATATGCAGTTTTACAATTGAAAGTGATAGCTGTTTCAATTATTTTGTAATCAGGTATAGAACATGTATTTTGAGGGTCCCCTTAAACTGGCCTCTGTTATACCCCTTTTGGACACTTTCAAAAGTATAACACCTCTAAAAATGTTCCATAGGTAAATGTACTTAACTTTCGATATTTGAAGAAAAATTGCTGTATCGAGGGGTGGCTTACAAAAATGAAATTCTGCCTTGTCAGCTGATGGACTAATAATAATCAATATGACAGAGGACCTCAGTTGTATATAGCCAATATATTTAAAACCTTTCAGGTTTAGAAGTTTTGATTAATAGTGTATTTTTAGTCGGTTTTACCAAAAATTGGTTTTTAATACCTGTATCAGATCTTCAACTGCCATTTAGTATGTTTGAATATTTATGTAAACTTGTAATTTATATGTAAAATGGAAAGTTTATGTTTGCTATATACACAAGACTACCACTTTTAGATATATAAGTTTACATTTTTTGGTTCACATAGTAGAACAAGTGGTGAGCCTTCTTAGCTTCCATACGGATGGGAAATCGAAGTATTTATTTATTTCATTTGTCATTATAAATTAACATAACACAAATTAACTTATCCAGTTTATATATAGATAGAAATATACATAAATATGCCATCTTATTTCATGTAAGCATAATTTAGATTAAATACATTACATTACATTTCGTATACTCAATCAAGATAATATATTCATTTAACACTGTTGATGTTGACTTAGGTATGTTGGTTTATACCACTTTTAGATATTTGGTTCACATATTAGAACAAGTGGTGAGCCTTCTAAGCTTCCATACATACAAGCATTAACGTGCCTTTTTGGCAAGATACTGACAACATAATTATCTGACAAGTCAAAATAATTATCTGACAGGTGGACATAAATATCTGGCAAGTCGATATAATTATCTGACAAGTGTAAGCAGAAATATGCCACCATAATTTATGAGTAATCTGCTATTCGTTAATACCAAATGAATATTCCAATATTGTTAAGTTTTGGAGTTGTTTGTTTACAAACTTGTGGGTTTTTCTGATTTATTTACTGATTCATTGAGTATATTACTGACACGCAAATATGTAATAATTTTATTTTATCTGGACGATATCTAATATATTGCTCTGGAGAACTTTCAGGATTAAAAAGTCTGCGAGACAATATATAATAAATAAAATTTAATGATAAAATAATTTCCAGGAAGACATTTAATATTAAATATTATCTAGTATATTTTACTATTAAATATTATCTTTTGTCTTTTACATTGTATCTTTCTTTAACATAAAAAACCATGCCCCATTTTTGTCATGGTTCCCATCAAGAAAACCCTCTTTAGATACTTTTTTGAAATACAAAAAGTACACAGAAAAAAAATTTCGTAGCATTGGAAAGAATTTAACATCGCAAAATCTTCCGAGGACAAAATTAAATGTTTTTTTTTCTCAGGAAAAGATATGAAATGTTGCACATAATCCATAATTTTGGTAGGTTTATTGGGCTTTTTTTTATAAATATAGCTTTTATGGTGAGCGCATTTTGAGTACAGAATTTAATCGTGTTTTCGTGAAAACGTTCCATCGTTTCAAAGTTTTTTTGGTTTTTTTCGTATTCATTTCACACATATTTTCGCTGGTCAACAAACTCGTTTTCGTTATATTAACAAATACACACAGTTGATCGTGAGCATAAACAAATGATTGATTGTATAAAATACAGTGGTCCGGAAGGTATTTGTCGTAAAGTCCAAGTTTATTGTATTTTTGACTTGGTTTAGATTGTGTGAATCCGTAAAGCTTATTTGCTCGACAAATAGTATTTTTCTGGAGTACACGAAAGTTGTTTTCATGATAATAGCATGACAACTATGATTTTAATATCGTGCTTATATTCGTTCGAATTTTATATTTTATGTGTAATGGCATATATTTATATGTTCATTTTTGTGTTTTGATATACCTGCCAATAAAAACAATTTGAATTTCGGGAATGATTCATTTACGCCACAGTAATCCTGTTACATTCACTAA
This sequence comes from Lithophaga nigra, assembly GCA_028566555.1. NCBI lineage: Eukaryota > Metazoa > Mollusca > Bivalvia > Mytilida > Mytilidae > Lithophaga > Lithophaga nigra. The sequence goes on along the minus strand of JAOXYJ010262527.1, from coordinate 7,616 downwards.
GTAATGTGAATGTGAAGACCACCAGGAACAAACATAATTTAAAATTGGTCATTAGCTTATGAGTCTGTAGGCCACAATGTTTCATTATTCCATTTTTTATTTAATCTTTTCGCAAAGCGTCAAATGTTGAAACATTTTGAACTTATTGACATTCCAAAAAGGCGGAATTTTAACGTTCTCGAAATGAACCACAACATTTAAATGCTTCGCAATCACAGAAACATGTAGTTGTTGTTTTTAGTTTTACATCATTCATTTTTGTATCGCATTGTCCTTCTTAGTATGATTATGTTCTAATCGTCAAAAGAGATCGAACGAGACTACCGCTTGTTCAGCATATTTTGATTGAATTTTCAGCCGAAGAACTGTTTGTAATCGAAATATCTCATATCTTAACACAAAACATTGTATTGTCAAAATATTGTAATCCTGATGAAACAAAACTATTGTAAGAATTGTAATGCCTTAAGTTTTTCTTCGTTTTATCCTTGCTGACAAAAAATTATTATGTTTTTTTAATTCCCGTGTTTTAGTCAACTGTATTTGTTGTGAAGTTTTTGCGATGGCAGTGAAAGTTTTAATTTTGCATTGAGCAAACAACTTAAATAAAACAAAACGGTAACAAATGAACATCAATTAGTAAATCCTAGGCCATTCACCGAGGTGAAAGCTGTGAAAATTTCTCTGACTTTATCATTGGGTTCCATTGTAGAAATCCAGATCTAACGTCCGTTTATTTAAAATGTACATGAGATATTGTCATAAAACTTCAACTTGTGTTTTGAATCATTTCGAGATACACTGGAACATGTCAGAATGGAAGAATATCATTTTGTTTTATGCGACTTAATGTTTTATTAGTAATAAGGAAAAATCCCGAGGCTTTCGCCGATTTCTGATTCTTTGTAAACTAAAATATTGCATTCTAATTGGTCAATATTAAGTCAGTATCTCTGATAATGCTACGAAAAAAGTCCCGATTGAAAAGATGTTTATTCTAATCTACAGGTATCTATCTACAGGTAATGCTATCACTGACCTGTTTGATAAGAAGTCACTATATAGTACCAAGTCATTACTTTAATTTGATCTTGCGTTATGGTTATTCTAACCGTACTTTTGTGCTGCATCGTGGTCAGCGCACAAAGTTTTCTTCTGAATGTCAAAGGACAAGAACAGCCTGTTGTCAATACCGACTGTGGACCTGTCCTGGGAATAAATTCTACAGCATATGTTTTCAAAGGCATTCCGTATGCATTGCCACCTACAAAAGAACGTAGATGGAAAGCTTCAGAACCACTCAGCAAAGATGCCAGTACGTGCTGGTCAGGTGTCTACAATGCGTCAAAGTTCGGCAACACGTGCATTCAAAGGAATCCTAATAATTATAGTCAGAACATTGGAAGTGAAGATTGTCTGTACTTGAATGTATGGACTCCTACTTTAAACTCTAGTGCTAATTTACCTGTTATGGTTTGGATACACGGCGGAAGTTTACAGAATTACAATGGAAACTGGCCGGCGTTCAGCCCTACTGCAAATCTGACAAACACAACAAACGTGGTGTATGTTAGTATGAACTATCGTCTACATGCTTTTGGTTTTATGGCACTTGACATTTTATCAAGCCAGTCTCCACATAATACATCTGGAAACTATGGGTTTATGGACCAGCAACTGGCACTACAGTGGGTGCAAAAGAATATCAAAAATTTTGGAGGAAATCCAAATTTGGTAAATATTGTTAGTTAGCTGTATCAATCAAGATGAGGTTAAATTTATTGTTCAGGATGTTGCAATATTAGCATTTTCAAAACAACTGGCACTCCAGTGGGTGCAAAAGAATATCAAAAATTTTGGAGGATATCCTGATTTGGTAAATATTGTTCGTTAGCTGTATCAAATAGGTAAATGATAGGTATGCCTTATCAAGCTGAGGTTAAATTTATTGTTCAGGATGTTGCAATATTAGCATTCTCGAAACAAAATTCCCAAATCTTTTCCATTTGCTCTCAAAATATCGACAAAATGCCTACAACGGAAAAAAATCTTTTAAATACAAGGTGGAAAAAAAGTTTCCTGTATGTGGTGTGCATGGTTGTAAGTTAATGATTGGACTTTCAGATTATTTTTTTCTTTCACTTACTATTCAAAGTGTAGAATTTGTGCGAATAAACCAAGACGTATGATGTAACTTCTTAGGAGAGATGCAGTTTTCTTGTTGACATTAACAAAAATTTATTTCATAATTGTCATAGTTAAAATTATATACGTTCTTGTAAATCAAAATTTCTGTCAATATATGGTAAGATCTACTAATAGAACAAACTATTCAAATACTGAAAGATAGTTGCTTTCATAAAAAGTATATTCATATTTTATATGTATATATTTAATTAATTTCTATTGAACAAAAATATATTATTGGAGAATTTGTTACATCTCTTTATTCCCATACCATTCCACTTATTATTGTTATCACATCGATATTCGATATTCCCCCATTTTCCTAGTATAGATTAATACTATTTCAGGTAACAATATTCGGCCAAAGTTCTGGAGGAACTAGTATTATTGGTCTCCTTGCCTCGCCTCTGTCGGCGGGCCTATTTCATCGCGCATGGATGATGAGTGCATCTCCAGTGTACAATAAAACGCTTGCGGATGCATCCAAGGACAATATTGTGTTTCTGAAGAATACAGGGTGCCAAGATATAGACTGCCTCTACAATCTTCCTGCTGATAAAATAATTCACGCCATCCCTTGGAATGTATATCCATACTGGGCTATGTCAGATCAGATGGACCCACCAGTTCGAAATGTCTTTGACGGGGCGATCTGTATTGTTGACGGTATGTTTAGTTTGATTATTGGTTAATGTAACAATATCGCAACTTGCTACAGACAGATCTAGCATTTCGTCATCTTATCTTTCCTTCCAGATTTTACTCATTCCTGGCCACGACTTAGGAGATAACTGTACTGTATTTTAAGCTTTGAGGACGTAATTCGTGGATTTTACTGTCGTAAATTGAGTTTACCTAGCAACGCGTAGCAGAGCTAGGTAAACGGATATTTGCGACAGTAAAACAAAGATTTACGTCCGCAAAGCTTAAAATACAATAGTTATCTCCATTTTAATGCAATACTAAACGAAATATTTAATGCTTACTCTTTGTTTAGTCTAAAAATCGCATAAATTAAAATTCCGCGAACTGCTGTTGACGACTTTGGCACTTAAACGTCACAGAAACAACATGACGTCATCTGAACATTTCCAGTGTAAAACGTAAACAGCGGACGTTTTTATGCTTCGTGTACGCTTCAATTTTGGATAAAATTTAGCAAAAAAAGAAATTTTTAAGGTAGGCATTTCAGTTATTTTGTGTATTGTTGTAAATGTGACATGTAGGATTTTACGTTTTCAAGATGGCGGCTACTTCCTTAGTTACGACATATATATATTGAAAATTTTATGCAGAATATTATCCAGTCAAATCCAACGATACAAGCAAACTGCATTAGAATTTTGTTTATTGGACACAAGTTTTTCGCATGACGGGTGATGCAGGCATAGTAGGAGACGCTTACCCTTCGATGCATCCTGTCTGACTTCTTATGGAGTTCATGCGATCACGTCCAATTCGTTTGTCGATATTGTATGTTCGTGAAGATTTTATGAGTCTGTGATTTCGGTATGCTATGCTTCCTTGTGTTTAATAGATGTTTGAAAGATGCGAGACAAAATGTTTGTGTAGATGTCTTTCCTTGTGTATTTTTACGCCCCGCCACGAATGTGGAAGGGCATATAGTATTACCATTCTCCGTCCGTTCGTACGTCCGGTTAAGTTCTTGGTTAAGGTTCATTTCTCAGACACTACACATGGTACAGCAACGATACTTCACCGGTGAATGCATCTTGGATAGTATAGCACAGTCCACAAAGAATTGAGTCATTCTGACCTACATTTACGCACGAGTGACAGTGACTCTGGTTAAGTTCTTAGTTAAGGTTTATTTCTCAGTCACTATGCATTACACAGCAATGATACTCACCAGTGGATGCATCTTGGGTAGTATAGGACAGTCCACAGAGAATTAGATTTGAATACATTTTACACTTGAGTGATTTCGATTAAGTTTGTGTTTAGGTCCATTTAATTCTTAGATACTAAACATAGTAAAGTATTGAAACTTGATTTGTGGATGCGTCTTTCATACCATTGAATGTTTCTGTGACAATTGCATCATCATGACTTAAGTGACTTTGGTTACGTTTTGCATTAGGTCAATTTATTTGATACTAGGCATAGTGCAGTATTGATCAGTAGATACATTTTGCGTAGCACAGAATGTTTGTGCAATATTCGGGCCCTTCACGGCGGAGCATCCGTGTCATCTAGTTTTAACCCACCATTTTCATTAGAAAATGCCTGTACCAGTCAGGAATATGACAGTTATTTTCTAGTTTCACATTCGGTGACGTGTTTATGGTAAGAGAATGTGTATATATATATGTGTTTTGTATATTAGTGGAGTCGAAGGGTTAGAGTAATGACGTCCACTGATCTGCCATCGAAGCTACCACAGGGTTAGAGTATTGGTATGTTCTTTTGGCTGTGACTGAGGGTTAGAAAAGTGTCAATACAACAGACTGTGGATAGTCGTCATATAAGATGGAGGTTTGGCATGCAGTAAAACCCGGTTTAACCCACCATTTTCTTCGGAAAATGCCTGTACCAAGTCAGAAATATGACAGTTGTTTCCCACTCGTTCCGTTTGCTAAGATGGTCGAGCATTTTTTCTCGGTTTTGTGCGTTTTGATAGACTTCCCCTTTTGAATATGCCTTGGAGTTCGGTATTTTGTTATTACCTTATTTATCTAGTTTTAGTTTTCACATAGCCTTTTGCGTAAATAACGAATAAAATTAACACCGTTACTTTTTCATGGTCACAGAGACAAATCTTATCAGTTTATCTGGCGGGCCTATTAAATGTTTCAGAGGAACTTGAACAATTACCATTCCATTTACTCAACCGTTACAAACAGTGAATATTGTAACATATGGAAACATCGCGTCTTATTTTCTTTTCAGCATATCTATCACATGTTTTTCACTTCTCTGAGGTGAAATAAATTCTTTTCAAATTGTAATTTAATGTTAAAATGTAATTATTTAGACGCTCGCTTATTTTAGGTTATGTTGTCCCGGAGCCTCCCTTTGACATGTGGAAAAAGCAGAAAGGAATAGACGTTCCTATAATAGTGGGTATGTATACAAAACAGGCAAGACAAAGAAAATATGGGAATTTATTATTGTCTCATTAGAAGGACGTGTACATAGTTAGCCTTATGGCACATTAGATGGTGTCAAATCAGATAAAGACACCCGTATTGAAAGAGAGCGACTAAATCTTTGTATAGAATTTGGTTGTTTCGGTATACATGTATTGTCGCTTTAAGCAATTCTTAGTTATATCATGATTTCCATATTACTGAGGAGAAAAGCGACCTGACCCGGTGGGTAGGTACTCGGATATCTTAACACGTTAAGCAAGGCGAGCAGGACTTTAATCCATGGCAGCTTTGTTAGGGTAGTAATTATGTGCCACCCAGCCAATCAGGCACGTCTTTGCAGACAAGCCAGTAATTTTTCAATTACGGAATGGTGAGAGCAATTCACACTGCGTGATGTGTTTTGAGTGCTAGATCACTAACAGACCACGGTTAGGTAAGTCAACTAGAGTAAGCTCATTATTCTGATTCCATACCAGTATGTATTTGACATTAACTCCTGAAAGCAGAAGAAGCAGCCACTATCAATTTTTAACAGTTCTAACCAGACCGGAATTTGAATTATGACTTCTCGCGTTGAGGGCGATTATGCTAACGCTTTTCAAAAAATTTGACAGTACAGTATAATGGATAATAAGTTAAATATAATAAATTAACTTCAATTTTTAAAAAAGCAGCTACTTCACTAATACGATAGAAGCGCATAATGTTATGTCATTTTTGGGGACTAGCTTCGAGGAATTGGTCCTTTGTCTTTCAGGAATTAGTTTTATAGATGCTAAAACTTTCAGTACAAGTATAGATATATGTGTCACGCAAGAGAATATTTGGCACGTGTATAAGTTGTACGTGTATGATAAACAAAATCATCTTCATAAATATACGAAACAATGGTATCTTGAGCAACCCTTTTTCCAGCTTTTTCCTGTTCCCAAAAGCAGTGTATTTTCAGATTGTTCAGAAATTTCTATTGGCGTGACCCAAGACTTTTTTTCCAGAATTTGCATTTCCAAACAATTTTCCCTACATTAATGCATTAATAGTTGAGGAACCAAGGTGTATCTGTTTGACAGGGCTTATTTCTTGCGAAAACACAGAAGCATAATAAAGTATTAATGTGTATATAAAAATCAAACTTAAAGCCAAATATTAAGAAATTCTTTTGAATTTTATTTAAATGAATGATCCACCTTAAGACCAATGGTACAATGGAGTGTGAAAAATCTTAATTTTTCCAATATTTTTTTCGTAAAAGTGTTGAAATTGTAATATTATATGAGTATGTTAAGTACTTTGTTATACTCCCTATTGTTAATACGATGTGTGCAATTTCTATTTTTTAATCTCATTTTAATTCTCAGTACACACTACATTATACCATGTATACCGAAACAATTCATGCCATTGGCTAAAGTTAAAGTAACTCCCACTATGTTAAGCATGTTAAGATAATGACCAAGTATGTTTAATAAGCGCCTTTCTGCATTAAAAATTTCTTCCATTTCAAGCATAAAAAATGTATGAATAACTACACAAATATTGCCGAAAAATCACATTAAAAATACTTTACTAGAGAGATAATTGGTACAACATACTCAAATATTTTTTTAAAATTTCTGCTACTTCAGTTTCCAGGAGAATAGTATATTCTACGAATTTTCTAATAATCAAAATGTTTGAAATTTCACTTTACATTAATCTCATTTCTGTACTTAACCGGTTTTCGCAGAAAGAGAGACAACTCTGATTACATTAATGAGACTTCCTCAAATTCCTTTTGACATTTATAGGAACAACTGCACAAGAAGTGGACTTCAGCCCTTCACATTTAGATCTTAACAGTTGGACATGGGATGACTATCATAAACATGTGAAAACATACCTTGACACGTTTCCAGGAAATATCACCGCGAAGGCTCTTGCTTTGTACCCGGATGGTGTAGAAAGTGGGGCCTATCAATATACAACGATGACATCAGACCTTAGAGTATTATGTCCGAATAATATAATGGCAGACATTCTTAGCAAGAGCTTCGAGTCTCAAGTGTATCGTTATGTCTTAACGAAATGGCCCTATTATCCAACCAATATTGTTGGCCTTCCAGTGAAAGCACACTATGCGTGTCATATGTGGGATGCCATTGGCTTCTTTGGCTCAGTCGGCGAGTACTACAAGCCAACCAAAGGCGACAAGATTTATGAAAGAAATCTGCAGCGTGAAATGGTTCATTTTGCCTTGACAGGAAAACCACACACCACAAGTTGGAAAACATATCCTACAAGTATTGGACTTGTTAGCACAAATGTCACTGTTGTCGA
>JAOXYJ010262417.1:0-10000 GCA_028566555.1 Lithophaga nigra | reverse complement strand
AGCTTTTAAAAAAAAATGTTTTGATCCTGATTGTCATGAAATAAAATAATTTGATCCTTGCACTGAATACAAAAAAAAAAAAAAAAAAAATATTGGCCTCAATTTCTCTTCATCCCCACTCAGATCATGACTTACAATAAATACTTAATTTTTCTTCGGCTTCGTCGAAAAATAAAATTAAACGGCGAAACAGTTGAAATCTTCCGAGCCTCCTCCAACACCCGGAAAATATCTGTTTTTGCATAACTTATTATTCAGACTCGGACAGTAGGAGAATCATTTTGTTTTTACGGGTGGGGCATAATATCTAAATCCTACAATAGTCTATAATGTTTTGATAGTATGACCAAAATAACTTTAAAACAACTAATTTGTCAAGGATCACATACTGAAATAAATTCCATATAGCTTTACCGTTCTAAAAATCAAAAACAAAAATAACTACATGTAATGCCGGTCAGCATATCCGATAGTTTTATAACGATTCATTCTAAAATTATACAAATAATTGCAGATTTAAAGCAGAGATATGTGAAGTTATTACACCCTTCCAATAGATATTGTCATCATAAGTCATCTGAACTCAAACCAGTTGCAACGCGTTACTCTAGTGAACGCGAACCAGTTGCAGCGCGCCACTCTAGTGAATGCGAACAAGTTGCAAAGAGTCACTCTAGAGAACGCGAACCAACTGCCACGTGTTCGACTAGCGAACGTGTTAGAAATCGTAATATGATCCGAATGGCACTTCATACAAACACCCCATACGCAGGGCAGCTGATATATTGCTGCTCAAGACAGGGAAATTTATTATAGGAAAATTAAAGACGTCTCTTTTGTCATCGATATTGGATTGTAGGAGTTCATTTTTGTCAATGTTAAGGTAAAGATCTAGGTATAAAGCAGACCCCGTTGTTTCTGTAGTGTCCTTTAATTTCGAGTTCACTTAGATAGATCCGATGTAAGTAAGCACCAAATTCAGGATTGTTTAGCGAGAGAACATTGTCTATGTATCTGAATGTGAAATTACAGGACTTCTCATTACTTTTGTTTTTCTCATCTTTCAAGAATCCTTCGATGAATTCTGCTTCATATGAATACAGAAACAGGTTGACAAATAGAGGAGCACAGTTTATTCCCATTGTTTGTTGAAAACCAACGGCCACAAATATGTTGTCAATCAGAAACTCCAGCATCTGTAGAATCTCAGTTTTGGTGCATTTGTTGATGGAATCAGTATAGTGTTTGACGAAACAAATACTTGTATCCGCGAATTCCATTTTTATGAAAAAAAAAACATTGAGTTATCAATTATTAGAGACGTTCCTTTAGTTTCGAATGTGGTATTGTCGTATGGAGACTAGAAAAGTCATAAGTTTTGATTTGATATTGGTATATAATTTCAAAGAACTGTCTTTGAAACATTTCAATAATTCTTTAGGGTTTTTTTGAGAAGCCACATCTTGTTTACATCGGGTGTAGAATAGGCTCGTTTACAGTACGTGTGGAGACCTTCTTTTACAGTAGTAAGTATGTTAGTGAGGATCTTAAAAAGAGGTTTTGTGGAACATCAGGAGGAACCTCCAATAAAACGTTGTTTGTATGGGCACTTGTGTAGTTTAGGTATCCAATATAGAGTAGGAAGATTGATGTATGTCCTTTGTTTCAACGCCAAAGGAAAGAAGAACTGACTTGTGTGATTTTTTAAAAATTGGAGTGTAGGTAGGATTTGCACACGCATTGTTTATACCAATTTCGTTATCAGACATGTTATAATAGTATGATTTGCACACAAAGACTATGTCATTTTGATGCCTTATCAACTGGAACAACGACATATTTTTCCTGTAATTTGGCTAAATGTTTCTTTGTACCAGGCTCTTTGAAGATAGATGGAATTTTAGACCATCGTAACATGTTGATACGGATTTGAATAAGGGATCGCACTGCTTTTACCCATTCTGAGAGCGTATCAGTCTCGACAGATTCTCTTTTAGCCCACCGTTTGGCACAGTCCTCACCTGAATCCATGAGCAGCTTAAAATTTTGTTTCCAGTTGATTGGCTTGGAATGTCAATATTTAGAGCCCTTACTTACATTGTAGTAACTCGCGTAGTTTACTGTCTTGAACTTGACCTTCAAGTCGCCGGTAATGACAAGTCCAGCCGGACTATATTTGAAGGTGAGTGAGAACAAGAGCAGTCTGGAGATTTTTTCTTGAGATCTTCAGTACTGGTGTCCTGCAAAAACCTTTTGTAGTTTAACACTTTGGATGTAATGGGTGAAATGTAGGTACAAGAAATAATCGGGACTGATTGGTCTTTGAAGTATGAGGGGTAGCATTAAGCAGTAGCAATTTGAAGAAATTCTTATTTCAGTGATGACAACCATCTTATATGGCGGACACAATTCAGGTAAAGAACTACCCAGGACCATCTCTGCCACGTTTAGTTCAAATTGGTAGAGTAGTTCCACATGAGGGGATTTTAAGTGTACTTTTGTGCGTATTTTATTGTAGAGTAGTTGCACATGAGGGGATTTTTAAGCGATTTTTATTCACATTTTATGCCTCATTTGTATAAAATTAACACAAAACTAATAATGTTCACTATGCAACTTGGAATGCATTGCATGTCAAGTAGTTCATTGTTCAAATTTGAGCCCTACCATATCCTATACTTGGTGTACGTACGAACTTCGTTACCGAATGGCTTTATTAAGCATCGTACTTTTATAGTTTTAACCGATAAATGTATCATGATTCGTTACCGATCATACATGTAACACACGTTTTATCCAAATGCAGTCCAGATAGAATGTATTTCAAAAAAGACAAAATTACTGCTGCAAATTTTGATATAGTTGAAATGGAGGCATATCGACGCTTTGTAATGTTAACGAAATATACGGATCGCGTACTTTTTCTTTGTGATACTATGTTCATTCACGAATAAATAAAAGATATAGATAAGAATAGACAGAAAAGATAAGAATACCGAAGGAACAAGTTTAGAAAGGCATAATCCGTTGACAAGGCAAAATTGGAAACACAGAAACGGAAAAACCGCAAAAAGGAAAAGAAGACAATATAAAACTAAAGAAAAAAGTAAACAGAAGACAAAGAAAACACAAAAACCCCCAAGAACAAGCAATTACGGAAAGCGTTTTATTTATTTACAATATCACCTCCAGTGTGTGTGTGCACTTTCTTCGATTCTTATGCTGTTACCTCCCTAAAGATTTTATATCATCTCGACATGTATTTCGCGATTTGGAGCTGACGGATAGTGAAGATTATTTTATTGATTACTGCATATGCAAACTTACTAATAGGAATATACCACATGGTATTCGGAAACTATGAATCGGCCATGTCCATGTCTTGTTTTCAAGCGACACCAGAACACAATGAAAAACATGCAGTATTTAGAGTACATGTGTGTTTAACCGCAGACTATAAAGCCGTTTTGAACTGAGGGAATTAATAGTAATTCCTAACAACATCCTAACAGCATGAATAACGGGCGATTATTTTAACCGAAGTTTAATCGGAACAACACGGGGCTGAAAATTTAGCAAACAACAAATATCCAAACGAATATAATATGAGAAAATTCATTGTTTTGAGAATTTTAGGATACATCGTATTGTTTATTTGACAATAGAATGTTGTTAGCATCACACTTACGCACTGGAAATTTTTTGACGTGGAAGGAAAGAGACGAAAGAATAACAAATACCTTGAGAGAAAAAGATATAATGCACAGTTAAAACACAAAACTGGAATTCTGCATTTGATACTTTAAATGTACATTTATTTTTAGACAGATCTTTACATACAGTGCCCAATTTAGTTACGAAGCACAATATAAATATAAATGTATAATAACAATGACCAACAATATCTCAGAACACTGCTTTTGTGCTACCCTACGTTAACTGATTATTACAAATGAACATAGTAAAATCACTTTTGCGCTAGTACATGTAATCTTCATGAATTACATATTTTAGTATATTTATCATACACACGATCATTTTTGTCCACTTTGTACAATAACTGTTTTGTCAATTCACGCAATAATTACGCTGTTAATTGTCGTTTACATTTTTATTATAGTCGTCCACCTAAGATTAGCTCATGAAAGTGCATCCAGCTCCAAAATATAATTTAACCTCACCTGGGTCACTAGATCGGAAAAAAAGGATAGAAACGTAAAGAATCGGGGGAACGTAATAATCGTATGGACACCGTAAGGGGAGTAAACTTTGGCTATTGAGAGGGGGGAATGACGTGACTTTTGATGAAATGCGTATGTATAAGAGGCTAGTGAAAAAAAATAAATAAAAATGAAATAAACGGAAATCCGCCATTTGTTCTCTGGGGACGTGTCAAATGCTAGTTTTGGCCACTGATCTTCCGATTCTAAATGGAAGAGTCTGTCCAATATAAACCGACACGAACGGTCACTCGATCTGATGATGAACGGCGGGTAACATGAATATACAACGTTAGGGTCGATTCCAGAATAACACAGCAGGGGATTAATTTAATCCGGGACATCTTAGTTTGTACGGCTAATTAGATCTGTCGAAATCTGACTTTTTGTAGATCTCCGGTATTCGAGACTACATTAATTATTTTCGCGCCTATCATGACAGATGTTTTGACAGATTCGACATCTTGTCTTGGGGCCTAGGAAGTGAATGTGCATTCCATCAGATTACAGAGGGTGTCTAAGAGACCTAGGCAATTGTAGACATAATTTCTCGAACAAATGTAGGTTTTCTTCATGTCATCGTTCAACACGTTTCTGTAGAGTACCAACGATGTGTGTAATTTGGCCATGTGGCCATAAGATGATATTACAAGTATTGGCCTCCATTTCTAATATTGCGTTCACATTCGTCGTATACATTTCAAATTTCGCCTTGTTCATTTTATCTGCCTCCATTTTGTGACTATATCGACAAGTTTCCCATGCATTGTCGCGTCCATTTTTTCCTTTCATTTTTCCTCGTAGATATTCACGTTCAGTTAGTCCGTCTTTTTCTATTGAACATGTCAAGGAACTGGTTGTACAACGACTTGCCTACCTTCTCATTCAAATCCCTGATGTCTTTCGTGACCTTTTTCAACTTGCGGTTGTTCTTTATCTTCTCCTTTATCTTATTGACGCACATCACAAATCGTGTAGGCGTCGTGTCGTTCTCAGGCGAGGGAGTGATACTTCAGGTTTTTGAATGTGTCTTTTTTTCATATTTGAATCATCAATGATCGACGTCACAATTCTTCTTCCCTTTGTTACTTTCTGAAGTTCCGAACTTCTCGCCTGGCATCACATGTCGTCCTTTTAATTGTATGAGAAAGCAAAAATGGTTTCACCGAATTTTGCAACGTTAGACAGCACTTCAATATATACAAATACAGGTGACAGCATATTGCACCCTCTTTTGGATCTGATCACCTACAGGATAGAGGCATCAATATGTTCCAGACCTTAATATATACATCGTGCATTTCCAATGCCATTTTTGTTGACGTTTCCCTAAAATATGTCATTATATTTGCTTCATTCATTTTTATAGCTGAATGTAAAATTCACTTTGGGCAATTTACGAAATTTCTGTCATGGAAATCACGAAGGATAATATGTAATAACAAGAGAGCTGTGTAGGAAAACTTCAAAATACTTACTATACTTAACAACATCCTGACTGATCTCAGTGCTTGAAACAGATGATGAATACATCTTTTTTCTAAATCTTTACCAATTTTCATATTGTTAACAATATTGTTCTTATCATGTGAATTTTTGTCCTCAGTATGTCTTCGGTTGAAAAGATATTTTAACGTCACTATGTATTGCTGTTTAATTTTTGTCATTGTGACAGCATGAAAGGAGGCTATCATGCCTGATGATAATTGATTACAAGTACAGGCTAGTGCTACTGTTTGAAGAAAAACAACCAGGATCTAACTTTTCTTGCAATGCGATTTATTTCCCGAACGAGAAACTAAAAACTAAACATCTCGACCGGGATCATTTTTTGCTTGTTCTTATTTAGAAAATCAAAATTAACTTCAAGACAAAAGCCATATATATCACTGAATAAAAATGTAAAAGTAACATTGAAAAAAATTTATACCTCGCCAGAACTGTGATTCTTGCTGAGAAACATTCATTGCAGAAATGAAATAATGGATCATGAACAAGATTACTAGTTAAAAGCCAGAAACAGATTCTCGAGGAGAAACTGGAATTGTCGGATTTTGTGACCAGAAATAAAGCTCCAAGAACGATAAACCATGTTTTCGCACGGATACTGGGTATATTGTCTAGAAACGTATGTTAGACTTTTATTTGGATTATTTTAGATGGATAACAGTACTTTTACCAAGAAAGAAAATTCTACTTATGCGGCTAAATTTTCTAATGAAACAGTAACAAATAATATATAGAGCTTGTTGAAAGGAAAATTTGATGCATTTCTCGCTTTAACAGTCAACACTTCCCACTGCAATCTTGTTAGAGAAATTGGTAATTGCAAATCCGCAGAAGTATAAAATTTTTCGCTTATTTGGAAAACGGATTTTCCCCTCTTTTAAAAACTAGAAAAATAATGCAAACATATTTTCCAGATTAGAGTTATTTTAACTGAAATTATGTCCCATATAACCTTTTTATGTTAATTTACAATAACAGTAGTAATATTATCTCTAGATGATGAGAAATATTCTAGGTATTACATGTATTTAGTTTAGCTATTTCTTTTTCAAACAAACAAACAAGCAAAATTATCCAGTAAAAAGTATTTTCATTTCTGAGGTAAAAAAATCACTTTTCATTTAAGAGTTTTTTCCAGATAGCAGTATAACAACACTAGTTTCTGGATGGATAATCCTTTGAAGTTTTCTCCGGTTAATAAAATCGAGCTGATGTCTCTGCATTTTACAGTGCAATATAAATGTGTGAATTATATATTGCAGTGGTTAATATTTTCTGTTTTGTCCTTTGACCAACTCAAGAAATGTTATCTAAACCTTCATGAATTCTCATTTTTCATTTGTTTCTTTTTCTTTCTTTTGGTAATCTGATTTGAAATACCTGGAATAATATCCCATAAAAATAACAAATACTCTTATGAGAAAAACTAGATTAATCTTGTATGTATCAGTTAAATTTTGCAGTATATTTTTATAATTTATTTTTTACTTTAAAAATGAATAATTTATTTTTTCATGTTAAATAAGTAACTCGAAAAAACAATATAAAATGATTACACTTATCTAAAATTTCCAAAAAGTGTATTTACGTCTTTTACCTACTTCCAAGTCTAAGAAGATTTGCTTCTAAAGTTAATTTTCATGGAAGAGAGTGTAACGGATTCTCTATCTGTAGTAAAATGTATCTTAATTTCCAGATGATAGTGACATCATTTTCCATATTAGAGAAAATTTACATTGACGGTTGTTTTATTAAAAAATAAGAAAGTGTTTCAAGACAAGTTACGGGCATTTGTAATAGTTTACGCAATCACATATACTGAAGATTAAAACTATTTTCCAGATATGGGTGATTTGTTTTCCAGATTATACCACGATGTCATAAAATGTAATCGGATGGCCTGCACTAATCATGCTTTATCCTAAGATAAGGTCAAATTCCCCGAAGACCCTAACCTTAAAATACTGAAAGCTATCATTGTGCATCGATGAAAGTATCGTGGTATAAGTCAGAAATAACGCCCTCCGGGGGATTTCTAATACTAATAGCAATTGTACACAACATTTCGTACGTAATAATTAACAAGAAATATAGCGATATCATCTCTACAGCTGAAGAAACACACTACTCACTTGGCGACGCTGTTTTTTCAATATTTGAATTTTTCAGAAAAAACATTCAGTATCCAGATAACAGTAATTTCAGTTTCAAGTTGGGGGTTATTTTCAACTTAAGAGTATTTTCAGATAATAGTATAATGAACGTAGTTTTGTGGGGTTAAAGTAAGTTCGTTTTCGCGATTAAGAGTCTCTCGTCGAGAAATCAAGTATCTTCCAGAAAACCCATATTCCAGTCGAGAACCACTAATCGCAAGCCAGATTTAATGGAAAAGGAAAGAAAAAAATGACTGAGACATCATGTACATTCTGTTCACACTTACTGGAAGAAAATAAAATTTTCAGGAAGATAACGAATGAGGAAATATTACTTTATGGCCAAAAACAAACTTTAATGATGTTGAGAGAATAAAATCTATTAATTTTTTTACAATTTTATTGGTGGTTGTTTTGGGATATACTGTATTAACCTACAGCAGGTCGTAAAGTTGTGCATAACTCTTTCCAGTGGCATTCTTCTATATAATGTTTATATTTAGCCTTCACATCCAGGTAGGGGCACAACTGGGAGTTACAGCCAGGAATATTCATCGGTTCACCGTTGACCATCATCTTTATGACGTAATTCTGAGGACCAGGTCCTCCACAGTTATACAGTATGAAAGCTACATGTGCAGAAAATGGTGAAACTTTACTTTCATACACAAGTCTGTCTTTCATTGTCAGAAAATTATCTGCACGCGGGGCTCGGCTGTCATGAAACAATCCAATTGATGTATAAAATGGATCCATGGTTGGCGCATGTCCAAAACGTAGGTCACCTAGTACATACCTATACAAAGAAATAAAAATTTATTGTAAGCATCATTTTGATCTGTTCTCAAATAAGACTGCAGTCTACCTCTTTTCAGACAGTAATGATGAGAAATGAGATGCAATAAACCTTTTTATTACATTGAAAGCGACGAAATACCACGATTTCTCGGTGAAATAAAAATCGATATTTCACATGTGAAATAAATTCTGTAATTTCACTCGCGCGACGTCATGCCAACTGCTGTTGTCTACGTCCTCTTAAAAAGATCCAGCGTAATTTAGCCATTACGCCCGCTAGATCAATGTAATAAATAGAACAACTACTCCTGAAATTCGAATACGGGAATTTATACAACTCGTGATCGAACGACTTAAGTAATTCACTCATATGCTGCGCGCATTCGTGAATTACTAAGTTGTTCGATCACTCGTTATATTAATTCCCATATTCGAATTTCAAGAGTAGTTATTTAAGGTTAGTGTGGCGTAATCTTGTATTTGCCCGAAGGCGAAACATCATAGACAAAGGGCCTTTTCCATTATGCGGTTCGAACAGAGATATTCTTTCATTTATGGGTCTCTATCTGTTATAAGCTAAGAGACATTAGGGTGCCAGATTCTGGTTCAAGTGGTTCAAACCGGATAATGGAAAGGCCCTAAAATTTACTGTAACGTACAAAGTGTCAAAAGAAAAGTCCTGGACAACTGTGATGCCACAGATAACTTGGATTATGACACTTAACCTGGGGACAAACACAACATGACGCCGGACTAACCTCGAAAAGGTTTCTGTATTGTAAGAAAATATGCAGATCCTTGATACATTAATTTAAACTACACTACAGGTTGGCTGGGATTTGCATCGTCTATCTGCCTTGAAACTCGTGTGTCTTTTCAAGCATTACTGTCACAGTCATATTTAAAAAAGACAGCGATATTTTGTATTTGTATGATGTGTTTTCCACATTTTCTTGTTTCAAAAGTAATAAATAACTGGATAAATATCAAATGACATGTACTAGTATCTATTTTTGAATTGTAGCAAGAATTCGACCAAAGACAATTTATCGATGGATTTTTATAATTTTTTGTCAGGAGTACGGAAAATAAAAAATGAGATCTCATTCATGTTGCACAACAGCATAATTAACTACATAAAACACACCTGTCCAATGAATTAAAAATCGAAATGGAATCTTGAAATTTACCACGATTATGCTCAATTTCCTTACCAATTGTATGTCCTTGTAGTAAATTTACTATACACAGCAAAAAGTGAAACGCATGTTTTACGTATGTATTAAAAATCATACGTAAAACGTATGTTATTCATACGGT
>JAOXYJ010262307.1:0-10000 GCA_028566555.1 Lithophaga nigra | reverse complement strand
ATAACAAAAACTGAAAAACACCAACCTATTATGTAGTCACAATGTATTTGCAACCTATGAAATACTGAGAAGAAAAATATACATCTTAAAGATATTTTTCCTAGCTGGTCGTGAAATGTGGAAAATGCTGAAGAAGCAATACATGATATACAATTAATTCAACTTTTTGATCTTTCCTATTTCCTGAATATATTGATACAGTGAGAAATCACACATTAATACTTTAATTTGAGAATTCTTCATTACAATCGGCTAACAAATTTGGAGCCTGGTGTTTTCGATCACTTGATTTCCCTAAGGACTTTGTAAGTTTAGTGGTTCTGCTAGTTTGCACTGAAAAAATTAAACGTCAAGTTTCGATAACTTATTTATTTATTAATTTACAAGCGTGACCGTTTATATAAATATACGATGTTGTTTTCCTTTTAACGGTTCTACTTGATAGTCAGAGTTAGTAAGCTTGGGTAAATACATTTAATACAGCATTATACCACTCATTACAAGATTTTGACTTGTATTGATCCCATAGAAAATGTACAACCGTGAAAATCTAAAAATAGAATACCAAGTTGTGTCAAGAAATAACGTAAATCTGCTGTGTTGTTTTTGATTTAACGGTTGTATTTGATCGTCAGCTTTAGACACCTGTTACATCCCACTATAGCATTAATCTTTCCGATCATTTTGAGCTATAAATTTTCCCTGCTGTAAAGACTTCTAATTTAGAATCTTATCTTCTGATTCGACTTTTGATTCCTCCTTGGCGCATTTCACACTTGGTAGTCACAGTGATTCGCTTCGAGCTAAATTTTATGAAATCTATTAAACGTGTTAATTTATTTTCAGTTCGTTGCACAAATGGTTGCTGATCTTTTTTCTACCTTGAATAAGGAAATGGTTTATTTGATGTTTTATGATATACTTGATGTAGGGGAATTTAGATGTTCTAAACTATTTTAATCGATTTTTTGAAAAGGTGGACCAATAAAAGGAAAATATCGTTACATCCGATTGTAGCATTAATCTTTCCGGTCATTTTGAGGTATAAATCAACTTTCACTGTGATGTATTGAAAGCATACATTTTACGTTTCTAACAATCATTTATTTATTTGTATATTTATATATAATTTTCAGTTTCCACCCATATGGGTCAAGCAAATGTACATTAAAAAACAAAAACATACATATAAAAACACAATATAAATACAAAACACAATTAGTACAAGATTTATTACTTTGACTGGCGTGGACCTTATATCACATGTATCAATTCCAATGATTGTTTTACGAAGGTACAAATTGCCGATAAAAGGTCTGAATGTTAATAAAATTTATGATTTGCATTTTTAGAATTGTTTTTCTCACAGCTTCGGACAATGTAAAAGAAGACAAAAGACAAGGAACTAACTGATCTATTAAAGTCAAAATGTAAATTGAAAAAAATTACATCAGAGCTTGATTAATTTTAAACATTTATCTAAAATCGATATTATGTAATCATTATTAAAAAAGTATCAAAATAAAGCAGAATGGAAAATCAGAGAGACAAGAAATAGTGGTTTTATACAGGCATTAAAAGTAGGCGGGTTAAACGAAATCTTATCTCGACTCTCTGATGTAGGAAAAAAAAGAGAAAAAAGTGCATAATTCTTACAAACTACAGGTTACATCATTAGTATAATTGTTTTATATTTCCTTGTCTTGTGAATATAATGCTGCAGTGATAAATCGCACATTTTTTTAGATCACTTCAATACAATCTACTGGAAAGGTTGGAATCCGGTGTTTTCGATCATTTAACCTCCCTGGAGATGTTGTAAGTTTAGTTGTTCCTTTATGTCGTACTGACGGTATTTAGACTTATATTCATGTATTGATAATAGGTTTTATGGATTCAATTCGTAGAATTATAAGGACAAGGTATGCTAGTGATGAATATCTTTCATTATAAATAATTTGAAATATCTCTGTGAGACTTTAAAACAGTATTCGCTATCAGTCTTCAAATTACTAAACTAAAATAATATAAAGTTTCATACAAAATGGTTGTATTCCACAACATACACTTGTCAAGTTGTAAAGACGGCAAACAGATGAAAAATAAAAACTAAAGAAAAAATGTAACTAAAATCCTTGATTTTATATTATTACTCACTATCCATAAATGTGCAGTCAGGTATTAGAATTTTAATTGATATATCTGCCGCCCAATGAAGGGTCTATGTGGGTCAAATAGAAATAAGCGTATCATGTGAAGTTCTATTACAAAGAAATAGTTTTAAGTGTTTTATTTGTAGGCGTGCATTAATGTTATTGAATTTTAATTTTAGTGTCTGCTAAGGACAAGGTATGCTAGTGATGAATATCTTTCGTTATAAATAATTTGAAATATTATTTTCGATTAGAGGTCGAAATTGATCAGAAATTTTAAGATAAGGTTGTGGTGCAGGCTACTATGGGCCAAATCTTCCCTTTTCAATCGCGACTCAGTGATGTAACACATAAAACTCCGAACGGTACAGTTACGAAAAAAATGTAAAAATATATACTGCTTACTTCTATAGAAATGTAGAATGTTGCATTGTTAGCAGTTTATTTTATTTCTCCATTTGACATCGTTAAATCTTCAAAAGTAAAACGCAATCCTTGGCAAGATTTTTAAGATTTGGTGATTTACCGATCGACAGTGGACAATGTAAGAGTTTCTTTAATGATGAAATTATGAAATTTTTGCCGACAGCTCAGAAATTGTGATCCTTGTTCATGACGTCATCAGGCATAATCACCTTTTTCAATGGTGTCACAATAACAAAAACTGAAAAACACCAACCTATTATGTAGTCACAATGTATTTGCAACCTATGAAATACTGAGAAGAAAAACATCATACATCTTAAAGATATTTTTCCTAGCTGGTCGTGAAATGTGGAAAATGCTAAAGAAGTAGAGAAATACATGATATACAATTAATTCAACTTTTTGATATTTCCTTATTTTCTGAATATATTGATGCAGTGAGAAATCACACATTAACATTTTAATTTTAGATCTCTTCATTACAATCGGCTGACAAATTTGGAGCCTGGTGTTTTCGATCACTTGATTTCCCTATGGAATTTGTAAGTTTAGTTGTTCTGCTAGTTTCCACTAGAAAAATAGACTTCAAGTGTCGATAACTTATTAATTTATTAATTTACAAGCATGACCGTTTATATAAATATACGATGTTGTTTTCCTTTTAACGGTTCTACTTGATAGTCAGAGTAAATACATTTAATACAGCGTAATACCACTTATTAAAAGATTTTGACTTGTATTGATTCCCACAGAAAACGTACAGCCGTAAAAATCTAAAAATAGAATACCAAGTTGTGTCAAGAAATAACATAAATCTGCTGTGTTGTTTTTGATGTAATGGTTGTTTTAGACATCCGTTACATCCCACTATAGCATTAATCTTTCCGATCATTTTGAGCTATAAATTTTCCTTGCTGTAAAGACTTCTAATTTAGAATCTTATCTTCTGATTTGGCTTTTGATTCCTCCTTGGCGCATTTCACACTTGGGTAGTCATAATGATTCGCTTCGAGTTTTTTAGGTTAAATTTTATGAAATCTATTTAACATGTTAAATTTTAATTATTTTCAGTTCGTAGCACAAATGGTTGCCGATCGTTAGATCTTTTTGCTACCTTCAATAATGAAATAGTTCATTTGATATTTTACGATATACTTGATGTAGGGAGAATTTTGATAATGTAGGTAGAATTTAGATGTTCTAAACTATTTTAATCAATTTTTTGAAAAGGTGGATCAATAAAACGAAAATATCGTTACATCCGATTATAGCATTAGTCTTTCCGATCATTTTGAGGTATAAATCAACTTTCACTGTGATGTATTGAAAGCGTACATTTTACGTTTTTAAAAATCATTTATTTATTTGTCTATTATATATAATTTTCAGTTTACACCCATATGGGTCAAGCAAATGTACATTAAAAAACAAAAACATACAGATAAAAACACAATATAAATACAAAACACAATTAGTACAAGATTTATGACTTTGACCGGCGTGGACCTTATATCGCATGCATCAATTCTAATGATTGTTTTACGAAGGTACAAATTGCCGATAAAACGTTTGAATAATAATAAATTTTTTTATTTCCATTCTTAGAATTTTTTTCTCACAGTTTCGGACAATGTAAAAGAAGACCAAAGACAAGGAACTAACTGATCTATTAAAGTCAAAATGTAAATTGAAAAAAATTACATCAGAGTTTGATTAATTTTAAACATTTATCTAAAATTTATATTATGTAATCATTATTAAAAGGTATCAAAATAAAGTAGAATGGAAAATCAGAGAGACAAGAAATAGTAATTTTATACAGGCATTAAAAGTAGGCGGGTTAAACGAAATCTCATCTCGACTCTCTGATGTAGGAAGAAAGAGAAAAAAGTGCATAGTTCTTACAAAATACCGGTTACATCATTAGTATAATTGTTTTCTATTTCCTTGTCTTGTGAATATAATGTTGCAGTGATAAATCGCACATTTTTTACATTACTTCAATCCAATCTGCTGGAAAGGTTGGAATCCTGTGTTTTCGATCATTTAACCTCCCTGGAGATGTAGGTCTAGTTGTTCCTCTATGTCGTACTGAAGGTATTTAGACTATATACATGTATTGATAATAAATTTTATGGATTCAATTCGTAGAATTATAAGGACAAGGCATGTTAGTGATGAATATCTTTCATTATAAATAATTTGAAATATCTCTGTGAGACTTTAGAACAGTTTTCAAATTACTAAACTAAAATAATATAAAGTTTCATACAAAATGGTTGTATTTCACAACATAAACTTGTCAAATTGTAAAGACGGCAAACAGATGACAAATAAAATCTAAAGAAAAAATGTAACTAAAATCCAGTATAGGTATAGTAAAAATATCCCATGTTAAATTTATATTATAAAATATCAAACTACATTTGTGCATTCAGTAGTGAATTAGTGCTTCATTTAATATTATTTAAACAAAAGAATGTAATACAGATTACCAGGGCTTTTTAAATGCTACGCAGACATAATTGGACGATAGATTGTAAATCCTAATCTTTAACTTTTTCGTATCAAGAAAAAATCAGTGGTAGTGATTGATTTATTGGATTAATTTATTGGTGTTTAACATCCAGTCAGCAATATTACAACTATATTCAGGACGAGAACAAGTCAACAAACTATCATTACAAGAATGGGATGGGCGAATAATTTTGACAGCACACGGGAAAATTAGGATAGGATGGATAGGGACGGAAACTTTAGCCTTGTAACTGGTCACATATGGAGCACTCAAAGAGCTTGTTACAAGGGATGTTTAAAGTGCAGAGTGCGTGGGATTCTCCCAACAGGGAACCTTGGATTTTACGTGTCCACCCAACGGACTGGTTGTGCATTTATACATCCCGCAAACCCTAAGGACGTCTAGTTGCTGAGCGGATGTAACCAGGTCCTATTTCTATACCCCGAGATTCCCCTGGGGGGACAGTTGGAGTCAAATTAAAGTGAAATGTGTGATACTATGTCAATTTGACACGGAAACATCAAGATATTGAAGAAAATAATGAATAGTGTGCCGTAAAATTCTCCTAATTTCTTGCTTTTGAGGCTGTGGCTGTGCTTTTTGTTGATATCATTCATCAGGTGACCCCACCATAAGTCATTTCTAACTGCAAGAATATAAAATTCACATTCGGACAGAATAAGACAAGAAAAACAGAGTTAAAAATTATAGCCAATTTGTCAAATCTTTGTAGTTGGTTTAAAAAACAAATACACAAAGACAGGAAAAAAACAAGTAGTTAACACTTCTGTTTTAGAGCTTGAATATTTTCATCGATAGGTTTATAAAAATAGAAAACTGTAACTGTCTGCTTTTGTATTATTGCAATACTACGGTAGTATATCCCAAAATCATACTTTTATTCTGCAAGTATTTACCACAATCAGCTGAAAAGTTTGACCGTTGGAACTTCACTGAATATCTATGTGGGTATATCTTTTTTTTTCTGTTTGAGATTATTATATTTATTTACATTATTTATATTGAGTTCAATGGTTTCACTTAACTTAATAAGTAAGTTTGAATGCCTTTTCTACACAAGATATAAAAACAATCTTAAAACATAATTACAAAAAAACGTTATAAATGATGACATTCCGCAAATATAAATAATAGTAATGATATGAAAAAAAAACATGAGCATATAAGGGCTTCCTCATACAGATAAAAGCTCCAGTTGAAATATGAATTATATAACAACCTGACAAAATGTCTAATTTCAGAGCCTAAATTGTTTTCAAGTTGTCAAGTATGTGTCTAATAAAAATGTACATCATATCTACTGAGTGCCAATAGAAACGCAACACCTACATTTATTTTTTACAGGGAATAAAATTTAAACCGCCAGATCTTCTTTAAGTTTGATCAATTGTCTTAGGATTTTGCAGATTACCCTAGGATATGAATAATGAGCATTTTTTCAATTTTCAGAGCTTTCTGATTTTGGGATTCTAACGTTGACAAATTCCACATTTTTAACCCCAAAATTGAAATTTGCACTTCAGATTGCACATGTAAACCATAAAAAACCTATCTCACAGAAAATAATAAAAATTGATGTAGTTAACAATTATCTTATGCATTTTGGTGCAGTGTGGTCACATTTTGATAAAAAAATTGCGAGATTTGATTTTGAGCCTTATAAGAGTTAATACAATTTTCGAAACTGAAAAGAATCGAAGCGAGATCATATTGTTTGCGTAAAGTGTAGTCGAATGTTCTTGGAGTGTTTAAAAGAACTATTTAAAATTTTTCCAAAAAGGAACCAAAGGGAGCTCAGAATATGTTGCGTTTCTATTGGCACTGCATAAATAAATGTTAAACGTAGTGATGTTTCATTTTTATATTTTATAACTTTATAAATGCACCATCTTATTTACTTATATATCTTGTTTATCTTCAATGCAATCAATATGTTAGTTAGAATCGATAGCTTTTTAAGAAAAGGAAAAACTATGTTTCGTATTCCACTGTTGCAACACTGAATATTACATAACAGTAGCATACTTGGTTTCTAGAAATCTTGGTCACAACCTACTAACAAGTTTGATTGCTGGAATCTTTGATAAATCGATATCACTGGTTAATTTGTAAGTATAGTTTTTTGTCGCTGGTTTAGATTGCAGTGGAGCTTTAATATCAGTTAAACTATGGTCAGAATGATATATTGCATTATTGAAAATTGCTTATTGTCGGTTAATGTAACCTACTTGTAAAATCTACCGTGGTAAATGTAAATGTAATACAAATGTACTATCCTTCATCTGAATTTTTTATGAGTTTAAATTTACGTTACTATGTTTAGATCTTTGTCCATTGGGTTTGAATACCTCCGTTTTGCTCCGCTCCACTCGGGAAAAACGGAATTTCTTACACTAGTGAAAGATATCTATGATTACCTCATACAATTACCTATTATACTGCTCTACATGGATATGTTATAATTCTAAAAGCATGTATGCAATTCATTATTCATAAACAGAGACAGCAGTGAGTATTGTTTGGAACCCGCTGAGACACCGAATTTCGGTATGGATCAACCATTACGAATCTACGGAGTTGGGTTTGGTCTTTGACAAAAAATAGGTTTTCGGGATATTCTATGGTGTCATTCTGGACTTACTTGGCGTTACGATGAGAAAAGGGACAAACTTTTTAACAAAAAAACCCAAATACAAAAATTATATAGCCTTCAGTTGTCGTAAATAGTTCAAAAAGTCCCACTTGCAGAATTTATTCATTGACAAGCGCTTATGATGTTCCAAAATTTGTACAGGTTTTCATATTTACTTGACGAAATAAACGCACCTCTGCTCTCATGGTATGGTATTAGACTGGTAAATGTAGAACGTAATGACTGAACTTTATCGAAAAAACCACGAATTTTGTATAAACTCCGTACTTCCTTATTCGCGATGTCATCTGTAAAATTATAGACAATTTAATGAAGATTTCAGTCAAACTTATCAAAGAAAGAGTATCACTTTTGCCAACAAAGGCTTGATATCAAGAAGAAGCCCTAGAATACCTACCAGCTGCAATACGAAGATACATCACAGAAGCATTATGAATGTTGTTACACAGACATGAGACGTTCTCGATAGAAATTATAAAATCATTGTGCTTGTCAAAAGTTTCGAGAATGAAGTACAAATAATTTTTAAAATCCTGTTTAAGTAATGAATTGTTGGCGATAAAGGTTATCTAAGGTGGAAATATAAGGGATTTTGTTATTATAGACAGGGAAAATTTATGTTATGTAAATTAGGATCCTCGATAACATAAAGTTTAAACAACAAAATTGTCAGGCAAATACACAATAAATGATCGAGCTTTACAAGTTTTTATTTGAGATGTAAGGATACAAAAACAGACATTTATGATCTATGACTTAATCAGCTGCTTTTCTTGTTGCCTGCACTTTTTGGAAATGCTTGATTTCTTGCTCTTAAATTATTTATTTATTTATTTATTTATTTAAATTTCCATATATTTAACTCCGGGCCCTAGTAATGAGACATATTGAAATGAGTGTGTGGAGTATTATGCCATAATGTATGTACAATATAATATTAAATATCAACTGTGAAAAAGAAACTACAGCCTCTACTACAAATATGACATAATGTTAAGCATTTATTAATTCACAGATACTTGTATGAAAACCAGCTGACATATTTACCTGTTGGACCTTTTGACAGCCTGACCTCTTTGAATCACCTGTAATTTCCTTTAGTTCAGAGTATTTTGAATTGAAAAAATTAATATCTCATATCGAATGGGACAGAAACATCTGAAGAAATTCTTGGTGTATTAAATTAAGCTTTTGCATTATTAAATTAAGAGTGATTGATACGACAATTAATTCAACATTTAATTTAATCCGTCATGTTGCTAAGAAGACCACAAAAAGACACTTCATTTTTGTTTCGATAAATCTTCAAAATTAAAACGCAATCCTTGGCAAGATTTTTAAGATGTGGTGATTTACCGATCGGCAGTGGACAATGCAAGAATTTTTTTTCTGTAATGATCATTATTCATTAAGAAATGAATGAAATTATGAAATTTTTTGCCGACAGCTCAGAAATTTTGATCCTTGTTCATGACGTCATTAGGCATAATCACCTTTTTCAATGGTGTCACAATAACAAAAACTGAAAAACACCAACCTATTATGCAGTCACAATGTATTTGCAACCTATGAAATACTGAGAAGAAAAACATCATACATCTTACAGATATTTTTCCTAGCTGGTCGTGAAATGTGGAAAATCCTAAAGAATTAGAGCAATTAATTCAACTGTTTCCTGAATATATTGATGCATTGAGAAATCACACATTAATACTTTAATTTTAGATTTCTTCGTTACAATCGGCTGACAAATTTGGAGCCTGGTGTTTTCGATCACTTAATTTTCCTAAGGACTTTGTAAGTTTAGTTGTTCTGCGAGATTGCACTAAAGAAATTAAACTTCAAGTGTCGATAACTTATTTATTTATTAATTTACAAGCGTGACCTTTATATAAATATACGATGTTGTTTTCCATTTAACGGTTGTACTTGATAGTCAGATTTAGTAAGCTTGGGTAAATACATTTAATACAGCGCATAATACCACTCATTAAAAGATTTTGACTTGTATTGATTCCCATAGAAAACGAACAACAGTGAAAATCTAAAAGTAGAATACCAAGTAATGTAAATATACTATGCTGTTTTTTATTTAACGGTTGTATTTTATCGTCAGCTGCATGTTACATCCAATTGTAGCATTAATCTTTCCGATCATTTTGAGCTATAAATTTTCCTTGCTGTAAAGACACTGATTTAGAATCTTATCTTTTGATTCGACTTTTAATT
>JAOXYJ010262197.1:0-10001 GCA_028566555.1 Lithophaga nigra | reverse complement strand
ATGTAGATACAATTGTATATACAAACTACAGACAATATTTTAATAAAATTTGGAAAAAAAGAAAAACTTACCTTTGATTCTTAACCTGATATAAGTAATTGAATGTGATGAAAATCACCTTGGCTATTGATCGTGCATTACCTAATATCTGATGTTTTTATTAATTAATTACTCATTCTTCTACCGCAAGTCAGGAAATCAAATAGTTCGATACTATGTCTAAATTATTTAACGATGTGGGCTCGTTTATGATCCTCGTATTCTTTGAAATGTAACTGTTGGTTTGTGATGAAGCCAACTTCATTAATTGTTTATGATGTTAAATAGTTTGTTTATATCGTTACGTGAATGACCCTTTTCTCTGTGTGCTTATCTGCTCTGTGCCGAGGGATTATGCTTTTTTCAAAATTTCACAAGCGTTCAAAGCATACAATTGTTCAAAACCTCATTTACTTATTTCATATAACTTCATAAAGAACAAGAATTTATAGTGTAAGTTTTATTGCCGTTGAAGTATCATAAGATATTTATCTCTGTATCATAAAAATATATTTGAAATTCAACTGGTAATTCTATGATTTCTACCGAAACTGCGAGAACAAATGCTTCTTAGATTTCTGTCTATATCATGTATATTTTACGTTTCGTATCAACTTTACAGATAGCTGATCAAGCATTTTGCTTTCGTTACCACTTATTTCCAGAATAAATATAAATATTTAGTGAAAGACCATTTATGGCTATTAAAAGAATTTAAAGAAATATTCGGGAACGTATCAGTTAACAATCTGAAACTTTTTTTTTAGTTTTTATGATAAGTAATCATCAAATTTCAATAAGTTGCTGAGATAACTACAGGTTAATGCAGTATGTTTGTTTCAAATCCTGGCACCCATATTTGATATTGCTGAATTCTGAAAAAATGCGAATTTTATTTTTTCATGATAAGTTAAACAATCCTCAACTTTCATTAAGATATGTCGAGGGGTTGCTGAGATTTATCAACTTCTTAAATTATAAACCCGCTCGACAAACATCATCATTCCTTTAAGTGCAGTTTTCAGGAGAAAACCGAATTAAAACGTCTGCAAGCTACAATGAATATAAACAAATGAATTGAATAAAATTAGATGCATACCATTAAAACATTATCGCTAGCATTATCCATCCGGTGGCAGCATTGCTGTTGTGACCAATTAGCAGACAAGTCATACATCTTTGGTATAGAGATTCTCTTTAGACATAACCTTATGTTTTACAGGCAAGTTGCAAAACCAAAAAAAAAAAGTGGCATAATTCATGATTCAGAGGCATTTTAGTTTGCATTAGTAGCAATATTGGGAGATGGGAGTCAACCTTGTGAACTAAAATATTGTAATCATTTTTAATTTGCCATAAATAGAAAAACAATTTACATTTTCATAAAGAGATGACCATAGTAATGGTGGCCGACAACCTACCAAAGTCCTGACAAGTACGGTAAAACCACCTTGTGTCGCCACCATTAGTCCAGTAGAATTTGGCATTATAAAGGGGTTGGCAGCAAATAGAGTGAACTTTATAAAGGTTTTGTTTCGGACACAAGAAAATGAACTTTATAAAACTCTGGCATTAAGTGAGATGGCGAGAGAAATAAGGGCCGGGCATTAAAATGATGTTTTACTGTATAAGAAATAGGTGGAACTGTTACGAGTCTGGGCCAACACCGGGCAATAGCGGACGGCAGATGATAGCAGCTGCTGACATGGTCCTTTGTCAGATGAAAAAGGAAACTCAGAAAGTGCATAAAGTATTATAAGTATTTCAAATGCTCACTCACCTTTCATCAAAGGAATTTTGAAAATGATCACGTTCAGTAATAACAATGATTCAATAACGAAGTAAGTCACTGAAGTCCTTTAGAATCTGTATACACATTGGTTTACAAGCACGGACGCTTAAGTGGACAGATGTAAAGAAAGACTCGAGGCAGATCAACGTTTTTACTCTACTCTGATAATGAAATGATATTTATCTGTGACAATTTAGTACCAATTTACTGAATAATTATTTAAATGGATAATTAATGTCTTAAATTAACCACAGTCACATATATTAAGCCACTGTAAACTTGATTTCACCCTTGATATAGAGTTCGGAGAAAATGTCCAGATTACAGATAGTCGGTAATATGTTGACTTCCTAAAGTTCATGAAGACACTCCATTACACTGTAGGTCATGGAATTATTTTTGCATTTAGGACAAGATGTTTCTCGTTTCAACGGGTTTTGTGTAAGTCTCTTCATTTCATTTTTGTATTGTTTTTTGTATTCCATATATGGTAGCCGTGCAATTTATAATTCAGACACATTCATAAATTAAGGGGTATTAGACATATTTGTACCACAAAACCGAGTTTATCCCTTACCTGGTAGCGCCCATTTTTACATTATTCTACAATGGTATCGAATGTAACATCATTTCATAAATAGGTGAGAACCCATAAACTGAATTTGGGCCGGCGGGACATATGGTCTTGATACGTTATATAGTTTTTAGTTTCAAGTCAATTACTGAGCACCACTGTGTTTGAAATGGTGCATTTTTTCCAGGATAGAAATATAAGGCTGGTGTTTACTTACATTTGTAGTTATAAACATGTTTTCAGTTCCACTTATTGTCTACCATTTTAGAAATCTTTTTTTATTTCGTCGTCTCCAATCTCAAGTCAAATCTACTACAGTTAATACATCTTTTAGCTTTCCAAACTTAGTGCAGAATGCTGACATTGTAACTCACATGGTTCAAAGCCACTTGAGCTTTTTCCATCAACCAGCAGTCTGTCATCGTCCGTTATCAACCTTTTAGTCTTTACAAGTACTACATTGTATAATCCAATTTAACCGTTTTTTTTTTTTTGTTTTTTTTTTTTGTGTTGTTTCTTTTGTACTTTTGTATGCACAAAAAGAGCGTTTCCTTCGTTTCGTTTGTGCAACTGAACACGAGACAAAATTATTTGAACGAACGAACAAAGGATAAAATATACTTGTGCAAATGAACGATAAAACACATAAATTAGGACTAGAACAAATCGAATAAAAGGCACGAAAGTAAATATGAAAATATGTAAGTATGTACAGTTATACAATTTTGTTGTAAATCCCAATATTTCGGTCACTGTACCTTCTAAGAAGTTTATATGGGCATGTTAATGTTATAAATCATGAAATTAGCTGAATGCCTGGTTATGGTCTGGTATTTCAGACTGGACAAAAACATCGGTTTGTCATAAATCATGACATAAGCTCAAATCTTGGTCACAGTTTGATATCTCAGACTGGATTCAGACTGCGGTCTGTCATAAATGGTTAGATTAGCTCAATGACTGGTCGCGGTCGGACATGTAAGCCTGGATTGAGACTGTGGTCTGTCATAAATGGTCAGATCAGCTAAATTCCTGGTCATGGTCCGACATGTAAGAGTGCGATCTGTCAAAAATGGTCAGATCAGCTCAGTGCCCGGTCACGATCTGACATGTAAGTATGGATTGAGAGTGCGGCTGTCATAAATGGTCAGATTAGTTCAATGTCTGGTCACGCTCTGAAATGTCAGCCCAGATTGAGACTGCAATCTGTCATAAATAGTAAGATTATGGCAATGCCTGGTAACGGTCTGATATGTAAGCATGGACTGAGACTGCGGTCTATCTTAAATTGATCAACTTAGCTCAGTGCCTGATTATGGTCTGATATCCTACTGAGGTCTGTCATAAATCGACAAGTAATCTTAATGCCAGGTCACCGTCTGATATGCTAGCCTTAGTTCAGACTGCAGTCTGTCATAAATCAAATTAGCTCAATGCTATTTACGATCAGATATTTGAATTTAAATACAGACTGTGGTCTGTTGTAGATGATGAAATAAATTCTATTTTTTATCATGATCTAATGTTGGATGTTGGATACAGATATTAGTTTATTATAACCACGAAATTAGCTCAGCGGTCACAGTCTGATATTTCATTTTGGATACAGACAGTGGTGTGTTGTAAATCATGAAATGTTTTCTGTGGAAAGAAAGCGAAGAAAATCCGGTATCCCATCGAGATTTTAAATTTTTCTGAACTTTGCGTGCCGTAATCATATCAAAATTAGTTTATTATTTATAGTTTATATTTGCGATCTTTTCATTATCTCATTTGCATTGATTAAAACCTGTATAATAATTTATTCTCTAAAATCATTTATTTTGTAATAAAGGACAGCAGTTTTTATTCTTAGTACATTTTCAAGATTACATATTCATTATCGTACGCTGGCACGTTTTAGTATCTTTCCGTATATATACATTGTATCCACAGTTTTCTCTTAAATTGTGCGTATCCACGATTTATTTTTGGTTTCCATTTACTCGATTTTATCGTTCGTTTCCCGTTTGTTTTGTATTGTTGTTTAACGTTCGTCCATGAGAGAACATAAATTTTTCCGACAGTATTTGTAACTTATACAGTGTTTTTTTAACATGACCCGTATACCGTAAACCGTGTGCTAAGCGTGAAACGTCCAAAATGTGTCCGTGTATCGTTCACGATTCGTACGTGTGCAGTGCAATTTTCAGCCATGCAACGTGTGAATCATGTCCGTATGACTGGGAGCGTTGAACGGTTCAGGGACTGTAGAGCTGGAGTGTAATCAATTCGTTACACGTATTATCTTATGATTGTTAGTAAGGATTTATTTACGCTTTGAATAGTTACCTGTAGTCAATACACATCACTGAACAATAGTTATATTTTCGATAAAAGGACTATTTGGTTACTGTGATGTATACACCTGTAAATTAATTGTTTTAGAAACATCTAAAACTTCGAGGACATATCCAGCTGATAAGTTTCTCGTCTAAGCCTTCCAAGGGCTTTAAAACAAAAACAAATCTATTTGTTGTAACAGATGTAATAATCAATTCCATTATCTATAAAACTTATTGATCAGTGTGAATTACGAGATGAATTATTAACGTATTTGTCTTTGATTTAGTAAGTATAAACGGACATACAGTGCATTTTTATTTCAGAACAATGGATAAGAAAAAAATGGGACGTGTTTGTTGAAACCATTTTGGGAACAACGAATCCCACTGATTCTGAAAGACAAAAATATCTTGGAAAATGGAAGAAATGTATAACAGAACTCATGAAATTTGAGAAAAAGAAACTGCATAAAGGAAAAGGAGGAAGAAAACTGTCAACAAAAAGAAATTTTGTGGAAAATAGCAGGGCCGATGAAATAAACGTAGCTCTGTACAGTGAAATGAGTATGCTGGGTTGTTTACATTAAAACATGGATAAAGGAGAACTTAACCCTGGACTTATCGTTCAAAAACTAAAGGACGGGTAGTAAACTTTGACAATGTCAGTGTTATGTAACTTTTCTGATGTGGATGTCAATGCGTACTATCTGTTTTACTAGTGATACATTGATTGTGTATTGACGTAGTTTATCAATGTTGGGCAAAACGGAAATGATGTGCTATATCAGACAGATTTGACGCAGCCTATCAGTGGTGGAAAAATTGGAAGTTACACGTGGACTAATTTAACTTTCTGTGACATAGTCTATTAGTTTTGGACAAACGGAACTTAAGTGGTAAAATCCCGTCGCGCGGAAGTGAAGTGGTACGTTTAATTAATTCTGAAATCATTTTTTTAATTCTTTTATTACCTTTTCCGAGTATAGCTGAGAGCTCTGTTTAGTGCTGCGTTTTGTTGAGTATCTAAGGCTTAGAGTTTTTTTTTTTCATTAACAAACCTGTGGCCGGTCCGGAGAACCATTCGGGTTGGGACCTGGGTTTAGAAATAATCTTTTCAACTGCATATTCCCCAACTTTTCCCCAATTTTTTTTTCTATCAGTATCCAGAAGCTGTTTTTGCAACAACTTTCTCGTTGGATTCTGGGATGTTAACAAAACAGTGATTGATCCTATTCGGGTG
Source organism: Lithophaga nigra (assembly GCA_028566555.1). Classification (NCBI taxonomy): domain Eukaryota; kingdom Metazoa; phylum Mollusca; class Bivalvia; order Mytilida; family Mytilidae; genus Lithophaga; species Lithophaga nigra. Next base: position 4,032 of record JAOXYJ010262197.1, on the reverse strand, counting down.
TATATCACAGACGTCCAATGAAGAACGAAAAAGCTAAATAATTTGTACACGGTTTTCACATATACGGATGAGTCAGACCAAACAAAACGTAAAAGGACATAAAAATGAATATAAAATTAATAGCAAGTTCATTTAAAGTAACCGTAGTACGTTTCTCCTGCGTTCACGCGAGAAATTGGGTGAACAGAATAGTGAATTTCGTATTCGCTTTTTCCCTGCATTCCGTTAACGTGAAGTTTCAGACAAGTCAAGAAAGTGAACTGATGTTAATAGAGTGCACTCCAAGAACCAGTTTACTTTCATGTGCACTTTCAAGTTAACGCGTATTTATTTTCTTAATTTTAAATACCATTATGTGTTAGTTTCTCTGTGCACTTGAAAGTGAACTTACTTGTTAACTTTCCTGTTTACCTGCTATTCAGTGTAGATGTAAAATTGTCCGTGTACATTTTCTTCCATTCGTTCTTCACTTTGTGAAACATAAAATGAAAAACAAATCAAAAACGAAAAAACTAACTTGTTTTCGCTTTCAGTTTTTGATTTTATAAAACAAAAAATAGAAAAAAAAATGATTTTTTTTTTGTTTTTTGACATTTAAAAACGGAACAACAAAAATATGTATACATTTTCATTTTTTACCTCAAGGGCGTTTGCAATCATTCGGGTAACTAAGTGTGGCAATAAATTTCTATGTAATTATACACAAAGCTTTTAGCACCTTTATATTGTAACATAGGGAGTTTGTAACCATTCGAGTCCCTAAATTTTGCAATCAATCTTTACGTAATCATACATAAGGCATTTAGACCCTTTATACTGTAACATACAAATCTGTTATATGATATTTAGTCTCCAGGGAGTTCGCAACTATTCGGGTCCTTCAATGGGGCAATCAATCTTTACATATTTCATATATCAGGCATTTTGCCACTTTATGCTGGAACATACCAATATGTTATGCGAAATTCAGTCTCAAGGGGGTACGCAACAATTCGTACTCCTAAATGGGGTAATCAATCTTTACATAATCATGCATCATTTATTGAGGTACTTTATACTGGAACATACCAATATGTAACATGAAATTCAGTCTCAAGTTAATCCACAACAATTCGGGTCTCTAAATAGAGAAATCAATCTTTGTGTAATCATGCATTAGGCATTTTGCCTCTTTATACTGGAACCTACAAATACGTTTTTCCAAATTTAGTCTCAAGGGAGTTCACGACAATTCGGGTCCTTAAATAGTTCAATCAATCTTACGTTATCATGCACAAGGCGTTTTGCTCTTTCAAACTGTAACGCACCAATATGTTATATGAAATTCAGTCTCAAGGGAGTGTGCAACCATTCTTGTCCTTGAATGGGATAATTAATCTTTACATAATCATGCATCTGGCATTTTGCCATTTTATACTGGAACGTACCAATATGTCCTCCAGGAGTTCCCAACCATTTGAGTCTCTAAATGGGGCAATCAATCTTTACGTAATCATGCATCAGGCATTTTGCCCATTCATATTGGAACATACAAATATATTACGCGAAATTTAGTCTCACGGGAGTTCGCAACCATTTCGGTCCCTAAATGGGGCAATCAATCTTTACATAATCATGCATAATTTGGTTAGCCACTTTATACTGGAAATCAATATAAATATATGTTATATGGAATTCAGTCTCAAGGGTATCCGCAACCATTCGGGTCCCTAAATTTGTCTGTATGATTACCAAAAGGTTGTTTGCCCATTTAAGGACCCGAATGGTTGAGAACACCTTTGAGATTGACTTTTTTCATATACCAGTATGTGATATGAAATTACTAATATGTGATATGAAATTCAGTTTCATGGGAGTTCACAACCATTTGTGTCCCTAAATTGGCCAATCAATATTTACGTAATCATACATCGGGCATTTTGCCACATTACACTAGAATGTACCAATATGTTATATGAAATTCAGTCTCAAGGGACCTTTCAACCATTCAGGTCCCTAAGTGGGGGAATAAATCTTAAAATTATCATAAATTAGGCATTTATGCCGTTTCTACGGTTACGTACCAATATGTTATATGAAATTCGATTCCCAAAAAAGGGCAATCAATCTTTATGTAATCATGCATCAGGCATTTTGCCCTTTAAAACTGTTACGTAGCAATATGTTATATGACATTCAGTTTCAAGGGAGTTCGCAGTTATTTGGATCCATAAAGGGGGCAATCAATCGTTACGTAATCATAGATAACGCATTTAAGCCCTTTACACTGGGATGTATCAATATCGTATACGAAATTCAGTCTCAAGGGAGTTCACAACTATTCGGGTCCAAAAATTGGGCAATCAGTCTTTACATAATCATTTATCAGACATTTAGCCCCTTTATACTGTTATGTAGTAATATGTTATATGAAATTCAGTCTCAAACGAATTCGCAACCAGTTAGGTCCCTAAATAGGGCAATGAATCTTTACGTAATCATGCAGCAATAATTTCACCTTTTAAACTCCTACGCACCAAAGTGTTATATGAAATTCAGTCTCAAGAGAGATTGCAACCATTCAGGTACCTAAGTGGGGAAATCAATCTTAACATAATCATAAATAAGGCATTTAGCCCCTTTATACTGTTATGTACTAATATGTTATATGAAATCCAGTCTCAAGGGAGTTCGCAAGCAGTCAGATCCGTAAATGGGGCAATCAAACTTTACGTAATCATGCATCAGGCACTTTTCCCATTTAGACTGTTACGTACCAATATTTTTTATGAAATTCAGTCTCAAGGGAGTTCGCAACCATACGGGTCGATAAATCGGGCCATCAATCTTTACGCAATTATATATAAGGCATTTAGCCTATTCATATTGCTACGTACAAGTATGTTATATGAAATTCAGTCTCAAGGGAGTTAACAACCATTTATGTCCCTAAATGGGGCGACCAATCTTTACTTAATCATACATAAGGTATTTAGCCCCTTTATTTTTATATGTACTAGTATGTTATATGAAATTCAGTCTTAAGGGAGTTAGTAACCATTTGCGTCCCTAAATAGTGAATCAAATTTTACGCAATCATGCATCAGGCATTTTGTCCTTTTAGACTGTTATGAAATTCAGTTTCAAGGCAGTTTGCATTAATTCCAGTTCCTAAATGGCAGTTAGTTTTTACGAATTCATGCATCAGGCATTTTTCCACTTTAACGTTACCTACCAATACGTTATATGAAATTCGGTCTCAGGGCAGTTTGCAACTACTCAGATTCCTAAATGGGGCGATCAGTTTTATTTATTGGACATACGTCTTTCGCATGATGGGTGATGCATGCATAGCAGGAAACGCTTACCCTGTCGACGCACCTGGTCTCACTCCTTAAGGAGCTTATGCGATCACGTCCAATTTGTTTCTCAATAGTGTGTATTTCAAACGGATTGAATTTCGGTATACGTTTATACTGTTACGTGCCAGTATGTTACATGTATATGAAATGCGTGCAGTCTGAAGGAAGTTAGCAATCCTTCAGGCCCTAAGTGGGGCGATCAATCTTTACGTTATCATACATAAGGCATTTAACCCTTCTATTCTATTACGTACGACTATGTTATTTGAAATTCAGTCACGAGGGAGTTCACAGCCATTCGGGTCCCAAATGGGGCAATCAATCTTTACCGAATCGTACATGAGGCATTAAGCCCCTTTATATTGTTATGTACCAATGTGTTATATGAAATTCAGTCTGAAAGGACTTCGCAACCATTCTGATCTTCAAATGGGGAAATCAATCTTTACGTAATCATGCATAAGGCATTTTGCCACTTTATACTGAAATGTACCAATATGTTAATCGTAATTCAGTCTCAAGGGATTTCAGTTGGGTCTCTAAATGGTGCGATAAATCTTTACGTAATCGAACATAAATCATTTAGTTCTTTTGTACAGTTACGTTCCAATATTTGTTATGAAATTCAGTTTCAAGGCAGTTTGCATTAATTCCAGTTCCTAAATGGCAGTTAGTTTTTACGAATTCATGC
>JAOXYJ010262088.1:0-10002 GCA_028566555.1 Lithophaga nigra | reverse complement strand
TTGTCAACAATAACAAGATGACATGAAAGTCATCAATTAAGCTAAATAATACTGATTAGAGGTAATAAAAATAGTTTTCCTCAATTCCCAGAAAGGTTTCAAGTACCGGCAATAAACTATTGAACTTTAATAGACACCCGATCTTGATAAAAGTGCAGTTCCACAACACGTACATATAGTGATTGGTTCACTAAAGAAACGAGTGCTGCTTTCGATGGGTCAAGTTTAGACCTCGCCCAAATTAAAAATAAAAATTCTGAAAATGTTTTTGATTTTAGGTATTAATATTAATCTAGATATTACTTCTGTGTATGTAATTATTGAAAGATTCATTGTAATTATTTGTAGCAGGTCCAGTAAATACACGACAGGTCTTAAACATGTAAATCTGTTTCTGATGAATTAGAAAATGATATAGACATGTACTTAAATATATCCAGACGATGAAGTTTTGTTAGCAGAAAGCCCATATAATTTGCATATGCAATTTGATGCATTTCACTCTTATTGCAAAATCTGGAAGCTAAAAGTTAATGTTGAATAAAAACTAAAATCTTAAATTTACTTAACAAAAGGGAACAACCATTTAACTTTAACTTGAAAGGGGGTTATCTTTTTTTCTAAATAAATATTCTGAATGAAAATTCTAAAGAAAAAATAATTTGTTTTAATCATAAATCCTAACGCCGAGGAGACAGAAAAAAGATATTTTGCCACGGAGATTGGAAATCCGGAGTCCTTTGTTGTTTTTTTTTTTTTGAAAATGTTCAGAAGTCCAGAAAAAAATTTTCCGGTGTTGGTTTTGGGCGAATAAATTTTCTGATTCCTTCTTGCTCCGAATAAAATTTTCCGTTTTTCATTTGATGAAAAAAAATTTCCTGTCCGAGAAAAGAAATCACACCCCTCCTTTCAAGTTAAATGGTTTCCTAATGCTGACACTGGGATTGTAAATTATTTTTGCTATTTTGGTATTACTTTCCCAAAGACTGGAAATTTCAGTTTAACCAGGAAAAGTTTGCATGAAAAAAGCATTAAAAGCAATGTACGAGATTTTGAAAATGGGAAGAATGTATGAAGTTTTTATAAAAGGTCAGCTTGATCTGTTTGACAAAATGATTAAGCCAATTCTGCTGTATGGATGTGAGGTATGGAGTGATGGTAGCAGTGATATAATAAAAAAAGGTACACTTAAAATTTGCAAAATTCTTCTCGATTTAAAAACTTATACACCAAGCTATATGGTTAATTGGTGAACATGGTCGTCACCCATCATATATAGAAATAAAGCAAGAATTATTTCTTTCTCGACCGGATTAATCACCCGGAAGAAAACAAAGTATTCTAACATTATTATCGCTTAATTCATCACGTGTTTTATGCAAAAGAATGTGGTTATACATACATATGGACGATACAAAATTGTATGAATAGAGAATGGCTAAAAACTGTAATAAAACTGATTAAGCAATTGATCCAAAAATGGAAATCATTGATGGAAAATTCGACAAAAGCTATTAGTTACAAAACTTTTAATACAAAATATGAATTAGAGGAATTCTTCGATATTATAATGTATAAAAATTCGATATTTTTCTGTAAGTTCTGAGGCTGCCTATAGAACTACGTAAATGGGAGAATGTAGCAAGAGAAAATAGATTATGTAGTCTCTGTACCAGCAGACAGATTGGAGATGAATATCATTACATATTTGAATATAACTTTTTTTGCTGAAAAACAATGTATTAGTGCGTATTTTTCTAGAAGACACAATACAATAAAATTTCATGAACTATGCCAAGCAAACGTAAGGCAACTCCTTTGCACATGTATTAAATAAAATACTGGTGCTCTTCACCCGTTTACTAATTTTGTAACATCTCTCCCACAGTTTACATTAAAATTATTTTAATGTATGGGTGGTTCGTGTATATGCTGTAAATTATGAATTTTCTCTGTACTAATTATCAAGAAAAATTTTGGAATCCCCGAATATTTCAGGAGCTCCTGAAATAATTAAGGCGCTCCAGAAATATTCAGGGAAATCCTGAATTCGAATTGTGGAGGTCCTGGAATATTTAGGGATATCTCTAAGCGAATTATGGACGGGTCCTAAAATGTTTGAGGACCTCCTGAAATAAAACAATTTTGACCCATTATTTATGGAGGTACTGAGATAATTAAGGATATCCTAAACTCGAATTATGGTGGTCCTATAATATTCAGGAAATCCTTAAATTGAATTGTTGAGGTCTATAAACATTTTAGGACCTCCTTAAATACAATTATTTGATCAACTCCACGCATCGTAATACTTATTATAAGAAGCCGAAAAAAATGGGGTTTCCGCTTCCGGTGTAGATTGAACAGCATGCCTTCGTCTGGCTCCTGAGATTTTTGTTTGAAACGCGTCCAGGTGCAGCTTATGGAATGCGAGGAAACAGCAGACGATCGCATTATAGTTCGGGACCAAGAAAAAACTCTGTGAATTCCACCAGGAACTCTCAGAAATCCGGGATTCACAAATATTTTACACGAAGTAATAGTTCCGACACGACAAACATGGCGGACAAAGAGAATGTAGCTTCGTCAACTGTGGACTCTCCTAAATCGGACGACAATGCCAAAAGTAAACAGCAAGGTATGGACACTGAATTTGTAAATGTAAACGCTTTTCAAGATTTAAAAGATTTGATCATTAACTTAGACCAGAAATTATGTGGCCGTCTTGACGAAATGGAGGCTCGATGGAAAAGTCGTTTCCGGAACTTAGAGCAGTCGGTAGCAGAAACTAAATCTGAAATATCCGAGTATAAACACTCTATAGATAAGAAACTTGTAGAGATGGACACTCAAATTGATGATAAGTTCAAGAAGTTGAGACAATTAGAAATAGACATTGAAAAATCGATGTCATTTTACGAGTCTAAGGTAGATAACTCTGACTTGCAACAAAACGAAGTTATAAAAAGTTTGACTGATAAAATAAGTAGTCTTGAAGCTCAGATGCAGTACCAAGAGGGGAGAAGTAGGAAATACAACTTGTTGATTTATGGCATGGAGGGAAAACTAACTGAAACTACGGAGGAAACAGAAACCATTGTTAGGAACTTTTTAAAATCTGATTTGAAAACATCAGAAGACTTTGCTGAAAATGTTATTATCCAGAACGCACATAGACTACCCAGAAGGCCAAATGTGGAGGAAAATCTAATTCAGTATGAAAATGACAGAACAGATTCACCCAATTCGATTATTGTAAAATTTAGTTGTATGAGGGACCGAAATTATGTCCTAAAGATGTGTAAAAATATTCCAAAGATGCGTAAGATTTCTGTTCGTACAGATTTGCCAAGTGATCTGAAGGTGAAGAGAGCAAAACTTTCGCATACGGCTTACAAACTACGTAAAGAGGAAAAGCTACAAACCAGAATAAGAGAATCTCGTCAGGATGTGTGGTTAGAAACCAGGCGATCCATTAATGCACCGTGGTCAAAATATTCTGATTAATAAATAAAATTAAAATGTAATATTGAAAACTTGTGTTCAATTTTATGAGGTTGTTATTCGACAGTCATATTTATTATTGTCATTTTTTGCATAAGTTGTTTCAAGTTTGTTTTTTTTTTCTGAAAAGTTTAAATACACAGTGACATGTATATAGATTGCACATTTAGTACATGTACATGAGAGAAATTTAAAGTTCACTATTTAAATTTTTTTCTTCAAATGAAGGATTGTAAAAATTAACAAAATTATATAATACAAATTTTGTAAAGAAAATTTGAAATGGTATGTATTAGTATTAAGTTCCGCCACAAAGGTACTATGTGTGTTTTTTCTTTTCCATTAATAAAAAGAAATATTGATAAGAAAAGAAGAAAAATTATATACAAATTGTATATAATTCTGGCCAATTATGGATGTGTCATGTATGTAGGCCTAAAAGATAATTTTTCCAATTTACCTAATAAGGTACCATGAAGTCCAATTTGTTTTTCTCTTATTTGAAAATGGACAATTTTTCAATGAGATATTATAGAAAATGGACAATTTTTCAATGAGATAATATGGCAGAGGTGTTAGTAATATTTCTCGTTAAATTGATACTTATATATTACTATAGGATGTATAGTATTTTGGTAAATTTTTGCTGATCTGGACGCGTTTCAAACAAAAATCTCCCTTAGCTACCGAAGGCGGAAAATAAGTGTATTTTTTAGTTATGGATGCAAGTGTGTGAGTGTGTATGTAACTTTATGTTATTACCAGTCTGTACAGTTTATTAAATATCTGATATGTATTATGCTAAAGTACATTTCAAGGTTATACATGTTTTCAGGTACTATGTATAATTTAGATAATGGGTGATTTCAAGGTTTTGTCTATGAACTGCAGAGGCTTAACCGATAAGAAAAAAAGGAGAGATGTATTTGGTTATCTACGAGAAAAAAAATTTTCTATATACTGTCTTCAGGATACACATTTTACAATTGATGAAATAAACTTCATTAGAGCACAATGGGGCTATAATGTTCACATTAGTCCTGGTAAGAGGGACGCTAGAGGAGTGGCTATTCTTTTCAACACAAATTTTGAATATAAAATTCTTAAAGAAAGAGCTGATAATTTAGGAAATTTAATTATCCTAGATTTGGAAATTGAACAGAAGTATAGTATAACTTTAGTTAATTTGTACGGGCCAAATCAAGATTCGCCTGAATTTTATACTAATTTAAGTGGCACTTTGAAAGATTCTACATCTGATTTTGTGGTTATTTGTGGTGATTTTAACTTAGTACAGAACCCGGCTCTGGATTATTATAATTATAAAACAGTTAATAACCCAAAGGCTAGAAAAGAGGTTTTAAATATGATAGAAGAAAATAAACTTCAAGACCCCTGGCGGGTTTATTTTCCAGATAAAAGAGGTTATACATGGTTTAAAAAATCACCAAGTCAATGTGCAAGGTTGGACTTTTTTTTAATAACAGAAGAGATGATGGCCTTAGTAGATAATATTCAAATAAGACCAGGATATAGGACAGACCACTCCTCTGTGGAACTCTGTTTTAAAATAACAAATTTTAAAAGGGCTAAGGGTTTTTGGAAGTTTAACAATTCCTTACTGCGAGATTCAGAATATGTGCAAAAAGTAAAAGAGGTTATTTTAGATGTTAAGAGAAAATATGCTCTGCCCATATACAATTTGGATTCTATTCAGAATATTCCTGACAATGAGTTACAGTTTAAGATAAGTGATCAGGCATTTTTTGAACAATTATTGTTGGAAATTAGGGGGATGACCATTCCTTTTTCATCATTAAAGAAAAAGAAATTAGATAACAAGGAAAATTCCCTGATTCAACAAATTCAATTTTTAGACAGTGTTGTTCAAGAGGCCCCTAATTCAAGTACTTTATGTGAAATGCTTAATGACTTAAAACTTGAACTTGAAAAAATCCGTAAGGAAAAATTCAAGGGAATAGTTTTGAGGTCTAAGGCTAAATGGGTTGATGAAGGGGAGAAGCCAAGTAAATACTTTTGTAGTCTTGAAAAGAGAAATTATGTTAGTAAAACTGTTTCTAAGTTGAGTTCTGACTCTGGAGAATTTATTATTGATCAAAAAAATATTCTGGATAATATATATTCTTTTTATAAATCTGTATATGAAAGCAGAGATGACAGTCTTCAAGATATAAACCTCAATACTCTACTTGCACATGCAAATGTTCCAAAACTTTCTAATGAACAATCAAGATCTTTAAATGGGCAGATTACATACCAGGAAGCACTCAATGCCCTCAAGGGAATGAAAAATGATAAGTCACCTGGGCCAGATGGATATACAAATAATTTTTATAAATTTTTTTGGAAAGATATTTGCTATTTTTTTCTTAGAAGTGTTAATAACAGTTATGAACTGGGAGAACTATCTATAACTCAGAAAATGGGTATTATTTCTATTATTCCCAAGGGAGATAAACCAAGAGAATTTTTAAAAAATTGGAGACCTATTTCTCTTTTAAATACTTCATATAAAATTGTTTCAGCCTGTTTAGCAAGTAGATTAAAGTTAGTTTTAAATAATTTAATCCATGAAAACCAGAAAGGCTTTTTAGCAGGCCGATATATTGGTGAGAATACCAGACTCCTTTATGATATCTTCTCTTACACTGAGACTCATAATATTCCTGGTATGTTTCTGTCTGTTGACTTTGAGCGTGCTTTTGATTCAGTCTCATGGAAGTTTATTAAAAAAGTGTTGCAATTTTTCAATTTCAGCCCTGAGTTCATAGACTGGATATTTATACTAAATAAAAATGCCAAATTATGTGTTATTCAAAATGGTTTTTTTTCTAGGTTTTTTGATATAGGTAGAGGTTGTCGACAAGGCGACCCAATATCTCCATATATTTTTTTATTGTGTGTAGAAATTATGGGAATTCTCATTCGTAATGATGTTGATATAAAAGGAATTATTGTAGATCAAAATGAATATAAGTTGTTACAATATGCTGATGATACAGGGTTAATATTGGATGGTAGTGAAAAATCACTTAAAAAGACTCTTGATCTTTTAGATCAGTTTGCTAAATATTCAGGATTGAAACCTAATATTGATAAAACTAAAGCCATTTGGATAGGCTCAAAGAAAAATAGTACTGAAAAGTTATGTACTGACAAAAATTTAGATTGGACTAACGAACCTATTAAATTTTTGGGTATTACTTTTTGTCTTGAACTTGATGATATGTTAAATATCAATTATGAGGCAAAATTTCTTGAGATCAAGAATCTGATCAAACAGTGGGAAAAACGCTATATAAGTGTTCTTGGCAGAATTACAGTAGTGAAAACTTTACTTTTGTCAAAACTTACTCATTTGTTCATTAGCTTACCGAAGCCAAATATTAATCTTTTAAATCAGCTTGAGAAAACCCTGTATCAATTTGTTTGGGGTGGCGGTACCGACAGGATCTCCAGAAACCAGCTTATTCAAGATTATGAGGATGGAGGCCTGAGGATGCCTCATGTTCCAACTTTTATAAAATCACTTAAGTTAACTTGGATTAGAAGGTTATTCACTAGTGAATCTTCATGGAAAAATCTTTTTTTCAGTGATTGTAATATAAATAATTCTGAATTTTTCAAATTTGGGGATGCTTTTTACAGTAATTTGGCCTCGAAAACTGGAAATAATTTCTGGAAGGAACTGTTAAGTGTATATGCAGAGTTTTATCATAAATTTGAAAATAAGAATGATGAAGTTTTGAAGCTTCCCTTATGGTATAACTCTGATATTAAGATTGGCCAAAAAACAGTTTTTTATAAATCTTGGTCAGATAAAGGAATTGACTTTATAGGAGACTTTATTATTGGAAATAATTTTTTGTCGTATGAAGATTTTTGTGAAAAATACCAATTTAGACCTCCTGTTACTTTATTTTATGGTTTGAAAAATGCAATTTTATTGACTTGGCCATTTTTATCTGAGCTGGAGAGTCCTGACAGACCCTTTATTCCAAAAATTTATGAAGAGGTTACAAAACAGAAAAAAGGTAGTAGATGTTTTTATGATGTATTTGTTAAAAAGATATATTGTGAAAAAAAATACCAAAGTAAGTGGATAGATAGTTTACAAATTTCTGAAGATATCAATTTCAAAAAACTAGAATTAGTAGTATATAAATGTACAAATGATGTTAGTTTAAGATGGTTTCAGTATAGATTTATCCATAGAACACTTGCAACAAACAGTTTTCTAAAGAAAATAGGAGTGAAAAATGACTATTACTGTACATTTTGTAAATCCGAAGAGGAAACTCTTATTCATCTATATTACGAATGTAAATATATTCAAAGAATTTGGTCTTTATTAGAGGATTGGATTTATGAGAACACTGGTATTTTAATGAACTATACAAAAATTGAAATTTTGTTTGGAAAATTTGGAAAACAATTTATTACATTAAATTTACTTGTATTTTTAGTTAAATACTATATTTATAAACAGAGACTTTGTGGAAATAACCTTTACTTTGAGAATATTCAGCATTTTATTAATGATTATTTTTATGTTGAAAAACAAATTTATTTTTCTAAAGGAAAATTTGAGAATTTTTATAAAAGATGGAATAGGCTGCTTGGTTTATTTATAAACTGATATTACAGATATTTAAGTGGAATGAGTGGGTGAGTGAGAGTGGATCTAATTTTCTTTTTTGTAATTTGTCTAATGTGTTATTGTGCAAATTCACGTTGTATTTGTGTTTTGTACTGTATTTGTTTGAAAAAAATTTAAATAAATAAAAAAAAAACATGATGTACATGCATTACATATCGCATACATATAGTAAATACAGCATTTCATTCTTTTGTTAATTTACTATATATCTTACTAGCTGATTGATGAATTGACATCAAAACAGGAAATAGATTAATAAGTAACAATTTCGGAAAGAAACAAAGTGAAAATTGCTGATTTTAAATGTTGCAACTTGCAGCATTGATTGTTTTGACGCATATTAAGCCCTGATTCACAAAATTATAACAAACCTTTAAAATTATTGCTGATTATGAGCTCCTCCAATGGTAAATCGTACACTTGATGCAATGGGTGAGGAGATCAAGGAGCGGAACAAAGCAAACTTATTTCAGTCGAAGGATAATACTATCAAACTACATATATTTTATATAACTTTGGGAACTTCGTTTCTAATGTTATGTTATGGTAACTTCTATTAAAGAAAAGTGCTTGTATTATTTTTATATCCGAGCGAACTACATTCCTAAGGATATTATATTTGTTTTAGTTGTAATAAAATCTTTTAATGCTAGTTTTGATGTTAATTTTTTATGAGACACAATAAGAATGTAACCAGGAATAGCTTGGCGAATCATATTCTGGGCAATATCAAGATATCGAAATATATAAAAATATAAAATGGCAGATTTGTATGAGTACAAATGTAGTTAAGGTTGATAAGTTCATTGTCTTGTTTTGCAAGGCCCTGTTATATGTGTTATGGTCGCTATTGCTGTTCATAATGTAAACGATTAAGTGAAACGTTTGTAGCGGTTTAAGAAAATGGGGAAAGGGGAAGGGGGGGGGTAATTCGACAAAAAATGAACTTTCTGCGGTACGTAACTCATCATCCTTTATGGCAGTTTCATATTTAGGTTAAATATTTCAATTAGAAAATGGAAAAAATCTAAAACTTTTATTTACCCTTGATTAAAAAATAAAAGGAATCTTCATTAAAATGTTGTTCAGATTCAGGTAATGAGACCATAAATATAAGTGTCACCAGACCATTTTAAATACAATAAGGAACACTTTACAGGAAAGTGTGACCAAGAGATAAACTTTAGTAAGTCCTATTTCTTGACTGAGTTGGTTGTTCGCAAGACTTGAATAGTAATGTTCAACGTAAAAAGAACGTGTTTTTGCAATTAAAAAAGATTTTGTATATTTGAATTATTTTATAATTTATTTTTTAAACAAGACAACCCACTGACATCATAAATTAAACATATTTGGGCTTTTTCACTTCATTTAAGTTACGAACGGTCAAAGATTATTATACTCATGCTTTTTAAATATTCTATTAAGCACGCTTTACAGTACATGCAGACATTTGTTATAATGTATCTGTTGTCTTATCCTTCATATCGTCCCCCCGAGGGAACACCGGGGTATAGAAATAGGACCCGGTTTCTCCGGCCGAGGGATACAACCCCCTTCAATAGAGCGTCCTTTGGTTGTGCGGGATGTAAAATACACAACTCGTCCGTCGGATGGGAACGTAAAATCCGAGGTCCCGTGTTCGGAGAATGCCACGCTGTCTGAACGCTAAAGAACCCTTGTAACAAGCTCATTACGAGTGGTCCGTAGGTGACCGGTTACAAAGGCTAAATTTTGCGCCCCTACCCATCCTGTCCCCCTTTTCCAGTGGCAATCAAAATTACCCGCCCTTCTCCCGGACGACCCACATTTCAGAT
>JAOXYJ010261979.1:0-10004 GCA_028566555.1 Lithophaga nigra | reverse complement strand
TACCTAATGTAACACATTGCACTCACACTTTTCTGCGGCGGCGGGGGACACATGGCTACGCGTAGCAATCTTGTTTTACAGAAAATTTATAGGTTTTTTACAACATTTCTGATAAATTTAAATCAGCTGACAATTTTTCTAACAATTTTCGTACTTATCAACTAATTTTGAGTTTAGATCGCTGATATCTTATCAAAATTAACATTCGAAGTGTCAGTTTTTTTTAAAATAAAATGGCGACCGCGTCCTCTTAACCCTACGGTCACATGACTTTTAGGCACGGCACTGTTTTTTCGACTTCAGTTGAATTGTACAGTACGATACAAGTCCCCATTAGTATATTTTGTCCCAGATATTTCCACGATTCTTCATCAGAGTATTCTCCCTCTTTTCTCAATAACTTGGCGACATCAGTCAGTTCTTTTCACAAATGGGATCGCAACTCAAGCTTTCTGTACAACAAAATCTTTTTCCAAATATCTATTCTATATTTCCTATCTGTAAACGGGCATCATGTCTTTCTATACTGCGACATCAGCGGCTTCCTTCGAAACACCTGGTGAATTTGCTGATTGTCTCAGGCCCTTGCCTATGACGTTTGAGAAACGCAACAAGGTACCCTTGATATAAATATAAAAGACATAATTAGAAAACCCGAATATCCGGCCATACCAATAGACAGGTAGGGCTTCACCTGCGATTTAAGTAACGAGGTAGCCCGTTGTCAACGGTATGGTCAATGCGACTAGATGTGTAGATGTGTCAAGGGCACCCACCTTTGAATCTCCGTCACTAATTACAGTACAAAAGAAAGGTTAACTAGTAGCTAGATTTAAAGCCAATAGCCGGAGATCGCCAACGTGTGTAGAGTAGACTGGATTTATCATATTGCTGAAAGACGGATCAGATAAATTTTGGATGCAATATCATCAATTGCCGACACAAAATTAAAACAAAAGAGATTTAAACCGTCAGCTTTCTTCGATGATATTTTCCCCGAATTTTCATGATGTTTTATTATTATTATTTTGATATCTAATAATGCTGTACTCGCTACAATGTACAACTGTATTATATACAAAGTAAATAATGAACATATAGGTTATCAAATATATGCACTAAATTATATATGACTTAGCTTGCGATTCTACTCAATTTTTTTAAAATTCTCCCAAGGCTAAGTCAATGCATTATAAATCTGCTATTTATTCTCATTCCCCAGGAAAATCTGGAAAATGCACAATAACCCTCGATACGACTTGATTTTCTTTTACGTTGAACATTTTACCTTCAACGAGCTAATTCTTTATCATTTCTTAAAAAAAATGTTTACTTCTGATGAAATAGCCTAACTTAAACTGTTACACTCTCGATTTATTTTACATTGGAGAGATATCGTATTAAATGCATTTCACTGCAAAAATGTCAGTATATTTTATAACTTCAAATGAATCCAATATGTGTTGTAATTGACATTGCTGAGTACTGTCTTACAAGATGCATAGATTGTTGTTATTACAAGATGCATATTTGAAACTAAGTTCCATGATATTCAATCAACTTGTCGTTCAAATATATTTCATCTTGTATCTGGGTTAAAATCAGGCCAGATTTGTTATGCATTTTTGCATGTTTTTTTTTTCATTATATTTTTTTCGTACATTCGTTTGTGCTATACATGCACTTTCACTTTTGGGATGATGATGATAATAATAATAATAGTTAATTTTACCGAATACAGAAAGTACAGCTCTACGTTTACATCGCTGTTGTAAGTATGTTCTTGTGTCTCAATGAAATTATACGTTGTCGATAAAATATTCTCTTAACAACACTATCTTTTTAAATACATTTTAAATTAAAAAAGCTTCTTCCAATAATTCGGAGTTATTAAATAATGCATCTGTCCATTGTGAGAACTGCCACGAAAACAATGAACAGTGGACAGTTAGCAGTAAGCAATAGACAATGAGCAGAATCAGTAGACATTTATCAGTACGCTGTCGTCTATGGGATGTGAAAAGTTGGCGATAGACAGTAAGCAGTAAACAGGAAGTAGTTAGCAGTAAGGCCTCGTCAAGATTTCACTATATAAAAATCCGACATAGATGACGGTCAACTTCTTCCATGAAAAAAATACTTTTGTTGCTGTTCTGGTCATATAAGGGATCTCCCTTACTGAATTAAAGAAATTTATTGGCTAACTAAACAATATTTAAGAAAACAAAATTTTGAAAAGTTATCAATACACCACCAAATCTTGTTTTGAATAAGCCACCTTGAAAATGATTCAGCATCGCAGTATGAGAATGACCGTAATGATAAAAGTTTTGAACAAATTTGTACATTCCAAATGTTCAATTTACTCAAGTTCGGTATTTGGTAATAACAATGTATTGCATGTCATTGTTGAGACTGTGTATCAAGGCATCGTATAGACGCCATCAAAATTACTTCTTTTGTGGTCATGAGAAAATCAATTAACATTATATAGTATATCACGGTATTTTGTCTCACCCATATGGGTATAAATGGTCATAAAAGTATGATCATTTTCTATTCCTGGACTTGTGTGAAGAATAAGGACCTCAGTGGCACCATCAGCCATGTAAGTTGTATTTGCTAATTATTTCAAACATTCAGTAATGTAGGAGATAGGTTCGCTTCTGAATCCATTGATTTTCTGTATTTTCTCAGCGCTAAATACTTTTGAGTTCATTCAAGACTCGAGGGATGGGGAAACCGAAAATACGATGAATTAAATAAAAGAAAGGTTAGAATGTTGATTACACTTGTACACAAGCGGAATTAATCCTCAGAAAATAATGTAAATTTGTCTGACCAAACAAGGTTTGGTGAGGCGATTTAGGTTTATGGATTAGACTACAGAAAATAACATTTACAGAGGTATGGTAATTGAGTAGATTTTGGCCTTACTACAGATACACGTGCATCTGATTGAATATTACGATATCGCATAAATATTACAAAAACAGGCAGGCTGCAAGACAAGAAACTCTGGATTATGCTTTATTTCCCCTCATTTTTCCCTGTGCCTTTTCGATTATGTCCCTCATTGACAAAAATGTGGACTTTCATCTGTAAAGTGTCTGAAAATTAAGAAATATTTCATGCATGCCATAGATTTGTTAGAGATTTTACTATGGGTAAAATCCTAGCTATAGTAAAATCGACAACAAATTTATGGCATGCCTGAATTATTTCGATTCTAATATGAAAAACGCTGTAATTTCAGCACAAACCATGTTTTGTCTGCTTGTAACCAAGTCAAACTGACGTCAACCGGAAGTCTTTGGAAGGAAATTTAATTGTAAAATTTAATTAATTACGGAACGTCATCTACTAATTACGGATTTCTGCAGTTAAAATATAACCGCCCTAATTAAGAAATGTTGCAATAACGCAAAATTTTAAAGTGTGCTGTCATGAAAAAGTCACAAAGAAAAATTATGCAAATGCGCAGGCGTTAAGCAAAGTAAATAGGGGATTTTAATACAGGTAAATCCTCAAAGGCAATACAGGACGTCATATTAGAACATCGGTTTTTTGTACTGGTCTTTTTCAAGCTGTTCTCTCATACATTTATACTCAGGACTTCATGAATCAAAAAACAATAAACCTTTTCAAGGTTTGTGGTCGCCATCTTGTATCCCCCCGAAGCTGCTGGAAAACTTTGAGGTCACAGTAAATTTGGTCTATGAAGTTTCGGCTGGGGCCAAATACAACTAACCTTGAGAAGGTTCATAAGGCTGGGACTTTTTATAGCCTTGTATTTAAGATTTTTCCCGTAAACCATTTTATAAATATAACTTTGGCATGTGTGTCCATCCGTCATCTTTGTTTCGTTTTGTTAACTTTTTTGTTTTATCCAGAAGATCTTCTTGATGCTCGTGTTACTCACTTTGTTTTTTACGCTGATCTGTTTCGATCTTAACCTATTTTTAATTGTAATGACAGGCAAGTTTTATTTCACTTTACTTTATTGGCTTGGTGAAAATTTGTCCCTAGAAGAGGAAGATGGCATAATAGGTTTGTTTATTACCCATTTAATTTCAATTTTTCAATTCTAAACTAAACAGTTAGGGAACATATATGTGTTATTGAATGTTTGTCGTTCTATTTCCCCCCAAAAACCCGATTTTGTTCATGTTCCCGACACAAAATATACAATGTAGATGAAGTACGGTACCAAAAATATTATTTAAATTGCTTATCAAGATTGACTATAAATGTTAATGAATTAATACCATTATTACTGAATTATTATTACAAGGTCCGTATAGATACTTTATTCCAGTTATGAATTCAATGCTGTGCCATTGTAAACAACTGTGGGTATTCGAAAATAGGCTGAATAAAATCATTATAGAACTAAATTGTAAATAAATACTCCGATTTTCAATTCCGGAATTCTTTTTCCAAGGGTAGCTGGGGTATAAAAATATGACTACCTGAACTTTTCCCATGCGGCAGGAAGGACCGTGCTGAAGGGGCGTACGTTTTGCTGTGCGGGATGTATGAATACGCAGTCACGTCCAGTCTGATTGTAGACGTTAAATTCAAGGCACGTGTAGGGAGAATGCCACGTTCTTCGCACGTTAGAGAACATGAGCAACAACTCTTCAGAGAGTCCGTAGGTGACCTGTTGTAAAGTTAAATTTCTGACCCTACCCAATAGGCCTTCTTTTTCCAATAGCAATCAAAATTATCCGCCCTTCTCCCGGTTCACCCAGTTTTCAGGTCCTACCAATGGATATATTGTTACCTTGTTCTCGACCTGAATATGCATGTAAAATTTGCCGCTGTTGGTCAAGCAAACAATCAGTTAATCCCGTACGTGGTCTTCTTATAGGCCTGCCGTAAATACGTTCTTCTCCAAAATTCTTCATTTCTCAGAAACCAAATATAATTACAATGGTATTAAGATTTTACCAACAAAAATATATTCGAAAAAGACTTTCATGACAAGATGGAACGTTAGAGAAAAAAACAGAAACCCAAACATCATTAAAATTTATTTTGTAATGCCAAAGAAAACTGAACAATACTATTCTAAAGTTAATGTAAACTATATACTAGTTTTCATCAATTGAAGTACATGTACCTATTTTGATTATATTAACTGAGAGAGGTAAAGAAAAAAATCAAAATCTGTAATTGGACAGTAAATATCTTACTTTGATTTCGCATTGATACATCTGTTGTTACTGGATTGTAAAATGCAGTTGTAAGGACCTAGAAAAGTTCTCCAGAATTGCAAATTCAAGTGAACCAGGTTCGTTAATACAACATGCAAACAAATAGTCCTCCATTTGCTCTTCATTGGAAAACCATACGTTTTTAACCTTATACTACACAGAATTCTTCCGGAATGGACATGAAAAAAGTGCAGGGGTTGATTGGTCTATTAACTAATTGATTAATCTGAATTCTCATTTTTAGTTTTTCTTGTTGTGTCTGATGTTTGTCTGTTTGTGTATTTGTCTGCGTCCCTTAATTCATTATTTTTACAGGTTCATCCTTCGTTGTTTTCTTACCTTTTCAGTAATTATCCAGATTTATGATAACGCCATGAACCCGGAGATAGCCACTTATTGCCATGAGACATAATTGTGATAACGAAACTAAATGATGACCCTAGAGTCTTTTCCAAGGGATTTAAAATGTAAGGGTTACTTTTGAAAAAAATCTGAAATCACCCGCCCTAACAACCAACTATCTAGTCCGAAAAAGCATTGGCCAGTACGGGTCCATAGTTTAGCTTACAGTAATATTTCTTTTTGACTAAGGCTTCAGACAATAATTTAACCAGCTATACAAAAAACTTCTTGTTCTGAATATCCAGTTAGTATCACTACGCTGAATTTACATATACGACAAAAAGGTATATTCTTGACAGCTGAATAAATGTGCATTTGACGTCAGCCCTTTTCGTTAATTATTTGAGAAGTGATGCCAGACGACAGATTCACACGTATCAAGGTTCTACAAATATTAATTTCCCTCGCGCTTTTGCTATTTTAATATTCTTTTATATCAGAGATCAAAGTTATAATCCATATTCCTATCATGCAATACTATTCAGTGTCATTACCGAGACAGTCAATATAACACTCCTTAGTTGGGAATGCTGCAGTGTTCATTTAGTCTCGTTTGCTTGGTAGAATCTCTGAAAGGTCAAGTTTTAACAGTGTCTGAATGGTATATGAATATGTACTGTTTTTACTTAACTACAGCTTAATTTACCTGACGTATATGAGAATTACGATTACACGAAATTTGTCGTAAAAAAACGATAATTCAACAGTGTGTCTAATGGTAAAATCAACTGCCATGTCATAACCAAATCTTCTGATCTGCTGTTGACAAATACTAAAGACATAAAAATTTGTTTTTCTTTACGAAAGCTTCGTCAGCTGTACTTCGGAAAGTTTTTGCTTACGTGATCTATCAGAAATTTCGTATGTTAACTGTCTTTTTATATCATCGATGAACATTTTTTGGAGAAAAATCCACGATTAAAAAATTGTGTTGTAAAACTGCTAAATGTTAATTGCCAGCTTAGGAGTGATGGAATTGAATTCGTATTTAGTCTGAGAATGAAAAAAATATAAAGATAAATTATAGATTACTAAAAAGGCAATGTATCAATAAAAAGAAAGCTTATAACTAAATTTACCATTAGTGAATCATTAAACAGACAGCAGTTTCCTGGATGCATTAGAATGCACGCCATTTAACATTTTGCAGAACATTTTGTGTTTAAACCGTCAAAGCCTTACTTTGTATTGATGAACGTCATTAGATTAAAAATCGTTTAATATCGAAACTAGAATACACGCACTAATAAGTCATTAACAAGAATCATGGTCGCTGTAGGAATCTTTTCTAAAAAACTGTTCAAAGATTATATTTTGTAATGTTTAACCATACCTCCTAAATAATCTGAATAGACGCTATCACTGTTTTTTTTTTCATTTATTTAATTTCTGTACTAAACTGGAAACTGTAAAGCTGCTCGAAAACAGCAAATGTAACGTCTTGTTTTTATTTATGTTACGACATCTATTTAACAACAACAATTTAGGATGAGGTTTTTACGACACTGGTGAATCATGTAGTGAAAGGTATATCCCGTGGTATTGGGATTACTCAATTCGCAGTCATCACAATTATTGAATATTATTATCAGGGATAAATTAAACAATATTCCACGTAACTGAAATGGTCATAAAGACTAAGTGATTTTTCAGATTAAACTAATCCCTTTGGAGTACGTCTTCCGGTTTATGGTCGCAATAGTGGCGCGCAATAAATGAAAATCAATACCTGGGTAGAAGACAAAGGAGTTTTATTTTTGTGCCAATTTCATTAATGCGGAGAAATTTGTGTTTATGTATCAAATATACAGATAGATTCTATGATTAAAGAAGTTTTTCTAGCTGTCCGAAGAATACCCCAAAGGGAAATTATTCTAGTTGCATACAATTGAAAACCGATCACGTTGACTTGATAACTTTTAACGCAAGACGAACATAAACTTAATATTTTGACAAGTCGTGTAAGAGGATAATGTCAACTGTCGATAACAGCAATGCAATTTCTGGTAGTTAATGGTAAAATCTGTAGCAATACCTACGTAAATGTAAGAAATCAAAGTCGAATAATGAATATTTCTTAAAATTAAGAGTGGCATGAAATGGAGTATGAGCGTATGTAAGCAAAAACTACACGTGATGTAACTTTGATTGAACTAGGATTAAAATTGAGATTTTATGCCTTGAAAGTGAAATTTCCAAATCCGATTAGCTACAAAGGGTTTAATCTAATATAGTGTGATAGCTAATTGTTTATAACAGGTTTCTTTAAACAAAGTCAAGGAAAACCGCATATTAGGAGATGTTGACTTTGAGTTTAATAAAACATAAAAGTTTCATATTACTGTGAAATGTCCGAATCTGGACCGTTACAAAGACGTTTATCAAAGTTACGTCGTTGTTCATTACGCCGCAGACAAACCGTTGATTCGGAAAGCCTAAGAACTATATGTAATTTACTTTCAACAGAAGAGGTATGTATTCATTTTCTTTCATAATTTCCATTTTATTCTCACAAATATAGCCTTGTTACTGACATTCCATTATAGAAGACAAGTTTAGAGTTAAAAACCTGTCTTCATTTTCTCGCATAATTTCCATTCTAAATTTAAATTTAGGTATTTTTTCTCACAGATATAGCCTTGTAACTGATATTCCATTACAGAGGACAGGTTTAGAGTTAAAACAGTCTTTTGATCTTGATTTGTTTTCTAGTCTATGGAATCAGTATGTTATAATTATTACAGGCAAAAAATAATAAAAATGCAAAAGTACAATTCTTAAATTTTGAAAAACAGATCGGGGTTTCTGTTTTTAACTTCATCAGTACTGGTAGAACCCAAACATTTGGAAGACCATGTAGAGAACCAAACTACTGAAAACAAAACATGCACCAAAAAGACAAAAAGAAAGTTTTTACATGATTTTATGTCAGCAAAATTTGGCAATGGTATCAAAGCATCATCAGTAAAGACTGATCTCATGTTAGAATCATTTGCATCATTTTATCATAATCGTACCATACAGCGATTGATAAGTTCAACATTACCATTCGCGTCTTTTACACCATATCCCATTATCACTAACCTGTATAATAACAATATTTTCAAAGCGCCTAAATGCCGAGTTCTTTTAAGATTTTACCGCAAAGCATATAATTTCAATTATTAATTTCTCCTATAAAACATAAGAGTTCATTTGTATTTGATTGGTTGACTGGTGTTTAACATCCAGTGAGCAATTTTACAGCTGTATTCAGGACGAGAACAAGAGTTTATTTGTAAAGAAACAAATAATGGTTCATGTGCGCATATAATGAGCTACATGTAAGACAAATCGTATATTTGTTTCCGCCTAAATATATGTTTCTATTTATTTATCCTTCAATATATCCATTTCACCGGAACATTCACTCTTAGAAGCACTATTTTATTAATTTTGAATACTTACTTTAAAGTTCACATTTGTATACGATTTTTAAGAATAAAAATCAATCGTCAAAGTAATTGTGGTCCAGACAGATACAAATGTAAGACTAAGTTCAGGTAACTCAAATGTAAGACTTGGTTCAGGTAAACTACCTGTTTCTACACTAAGATGAAACACGAAAAAAATATGGATTTAAAATTATTCTTTTTGCACCTGAATAATTTTAAGCCACAAAACAAAAGCATTTGAAAAGCATAAACATGGTTTCATTTATGTAAGTGTAGGGAATGTGTACCGGCATGGAAGCTTGAATGTGTGTTTCTTTACTTTCATACTGCACAAGACAACTAGTTGTCATGTGTTCGAGGTTTGTTTTTCAATACATGCATTAAGGTTTCAACACAACTATGATTGACTGACAATTGCACCGTCAGCCGGATATCTGTCCGGACTTTGTCAGGATATTCTTTCTCAAGTAAGTCTAGTAACTAACCAATTCAACCCTCGATATTGATTTTATTAGAAAAACATAACCATTTTCAATGTGCAGTGGGATTAGGCTTGTTGGTATTGTCACACTAGCAATTGGACAGATCATCGTGATAGACAAAAAGATCATTTCGACTTTCCAATTGTAAATTTTTCTATTATGTGTAGCAACATTCCAGCAGCATCTGCATGTGGAGTATATATCTCTCAGCTAATACGACATTCCAGAGCTTGTGCTTCCTGTCAGAACTTTTTTTTTATAAAGGTTTACTGGTAACAAGGTAGCTAACTTAGTCGACCGTTACGAAATATCTGCGCAAATGATCACTGATATGCTCCGTTTGTCGTAATCACAGTCTGTCCTTCTTCCCTGAGTCCTGACAGTAGTATATGGGTACCGTTCGGTTAGAATTTCTGAGGAGGTGCTGAGGAGGTACCCGGAAGTGACGTCACCGCACGTTACGTCAT
>JAOXYJ010261868.1:0-10004 GCA_028566555.1 Lithophaga nigra | reverse complement strand
ATATGTGGTCCATACATTCATCAGGAGATGTTCATATCAGATTGGCACATGTCACCTTACATTGACCTCTTTTTCATCATCCTTACAAGTATTACACGATCTTTGTATTTGAAATTCAGAGATTTTATTCTCATTATGGAAGGCCTTTTTCAGTTCGGCTGAATTGCACTCGAGACATATTTGGTGTACATACCTTGTTTTAAAAAAAATGCTCTCTGAAACCACTGAGTGGATCTTGGTCAAACTTGGTCACAATCAAACTAAATGTGTGAAAGATGGCTGCCACTGTTGCCAAAAGTTTCAATGTTACATATTTTTGCCAGGTGAGTTATTCAGACTCCTGGAATAGTTAAATATTTTGATCTTAATAAGTGTTTTGAGGAATATTCAACATGTTCAACAGATTTTTATTATTTATAATTTTTAAGATAAGAGATGTTAAAATTACAGAATTTGGTTGTTTTGCTGTGTATACAGATTTGTTTCCTCAATTTTGATTGTTTCTTTATTGAATTCCTCTTGAAGAAAACTGTTGGTAATATGCCCTTGGATTTTCTCTGTCTCTTAGGGTTTCCAAGATACATTTGTACATAGAGTCAAAGGTAGTAGAATGGATTAATTACACCTTTTTCTGAGGTACACAGAAATCTTATTATTTATCTAATTTCAACAAGGTTTTACTCTTTGAATTTCTCTTGAAGAGAGCTTTCTGAGGTATGCCAATGGATTTTCTCTTATTGGTTTCCCAGATACATAGAGTTGAAAGTGGACCAAATTTTTCCTTTTTCCAAGGTACCTATATAGATTTCTTATTTTTCATCCAAGTTTAATGGGTTTTCTTCATTGAGTTCACTGAGAAGAGTTTGGCAGTAGATCAATGGATATTTTCTATCTCTTACAGCTTTTGAGGTAAAAAAAGTTTAAAATAGTAGAATAGACCAGATTCTGCCTTTTGCATAGGTACTCTGAAAAGCAAATTATGAGATAACTGAGTTGAGATAGTTTCTCTTGTTGACTTGCTATGGTCGTATCATGCTGTATGATGCGAAGCCTTTTACTGAGAATTGTTTAATGCAAAATTTCATAAATCAGGAGAAGGTGGATTTTCCTTTACCCTCATTCCCACAAATAAACATGTACATGTATGTTACTGGCTATTATGCATCTACTTGTACAATGCATAGCTTAAATTAAATTCTGCCTTGTTAAATGGTTCTCAGTTTATGATTTTATTTTTTTGTTATAGCAGCCATTCATGATGTAAGATGAAGTCAGCAAATAGAACTCAGGAGAGGAACCAACCAGTGACAGTGGTTCAGATTGGTATGTTAAACAATTCAGTGCATTATGTACTAACATTGAGGTTTGGTTTGAGTAATGAGCAACTAATCATACTGTACAACAAGCCAGCATCAGGCTATTGGTAATGAGTAACAATTCATACCTTACAACAAGCCACCATGAGGTCTTCAATAATAAGCAGCAATTCATACCCCTTACATACATGCTACAATAAGGTCATCGATTATCAGTAATAGTACCTTACAACAAGCCTCCATAAGATCTTCTATAATCATGATAATGAGTAACAGTTCATACCTTACAACAAGCAACCACAAGGTCTTCAGTATTAGTAACAATTCATTCCTTACAAGCCATAATAAGGTCCAGTAATTAGTGACAATTTATACCTTACAACAAGCCAACATTATAGTAACAATTCATGCCTTACAAAACAAACCACGATAAGGTCCTCAGTAATAAGTAACAATTTGTACTTAAAAACAAGCCACCAAAAGCTCTTCAGAAACTAGTAACAAATCATACCTTACAAGCCACGGTAAAGTCTTCAGTAATAAGTAAAAATTCATATATATACCTTGCAATTTTCAAGCCTCCATAAGTCTTCAGTAATAAGTAATGATTCATACCTTGCAAAAAGCCTCCATTAGGTCTTCAGTAATTAGTTGCAATTCATACCTTACAACAAGCCAACATAAAGGTCTTCAGTTGTTAGTAACAATTCATACCTTACAACAAGCCACAGTAAGGACTTTAGTAATCAGTAACAAATCACACCTTACAAGCCATGATAAGGTCTTCAGTAATAAGTAATAATTCATACCTTACAACAAGCCTCCGTAGGTCTTTAGTAATTAGTAATAATTCATACCTTGCAATTTTCAAGCCTCCATAAGGTCTTCAGTTATTAGTAACATTTCATGCCTTACAACAAGTCACCATATATGGGCCTTAGTAATTATTAATAATTCATACCTTACAAAAAGCCTCCATAAGGTCTTCAGTAATTAGTTACAATTCATACCTTACAATGAAAAACAGAGCAATCAGAAATTGCACACTCCCACTTCCTTGAAATCAGTACTCCACCTATCAGGGATCCTAGAGCATCAACCTTTACCACAGATGACTTTTATAATATTATACATGTGTGCAAGTTTCTGTCTTTATTAGTATTAGAAAAGATCTTGGATAATCTTTTTTTTTGGACCTCGCATGCAGGGGTCACACAAAAATTCCAAAACCACCGGGTAAGTTGCCATATATCATATGAATAGTGATGCAAGTTTCAGCTTCCTGCACAAAATAGTTTTGAAGATTTCACTATATACTGGATATCATGAAATCGTTATTTTGTCCTAATTATTTAAGAGCACATATAACTAATCTGAAGCCTTTGGCACAGACAACTTATATAGTGTTACTCTTACGGTAACTTTCAAGTTTCCATCTTTAAAAGTGTAAGAGGAGTTCTTGGATAATTTCCCGATTTTTTTGTTCCCATAGGCCACGCCCCTAGGGATCATACAAAAGTTCTGAAACCACTGGGTAAGTTATCATATATCATTTGAGTAGTGATACAACTTTCAGCTTTCTATCTAACATAGTTTTAAAGATTTCGCCATTTACCAGATATTACGAAATCATTATTTTGCCTTAATCATATCAAAAATCAGAAATTTTGAATCCAATGGGGGAAGTTGCCATATGTCCTATGAGTATTGATGCAAGTTTCAGCTTCCTACACAAAATACTTTAGTAGTCTTCTAGATTTGACCATTTACTGGATATCACGAAATACATTTTCTCCCGTTATTTTACGCTAAGGGCAAACATCAAAATTCCGAAATTTTCGGTATAGACAACTTTTATAGTGTTACTCTTATATTAACTTTCAAGTTTTTACCTCTAATAGTGTAAGAGGAGTTCTTGGACATTCGATTTTTTCGTTTCTTGGACCCCGTAGGCCCCGTCCTCAGGGGTGATACGAAAATTCCGAAACCACTGGCAATGTTGTCGTATATAGTGTGAGTTGTGATGCAAGTTCCAGCTTACTATGATGAATAATTTCGAAGATCTCATCATTTTTTAGATATCGTGGAATTTGTTTTCAGTCCGTAATTTTGCCCTCGGGGCGATACTGTAATTTTAATAAATAAGTGCACTACTGACAAACACGGTATTTATTGCCCCCAAGTTTCAAGTTCCTATCTTGTACGGTCTCTGAGATTTTGTTGGCAACTACAGACGTACATACGGACGCACTGCATTACAATAACAAGCCTCCGTAAGGTTTTCAGTAATTAGTAACAACTCATATCGTGCAGCACTCCTCCATAAGCATGATAAGGTCTTCAGTAATAAGTGAGAACTCATATCTTACAACAAGCCTACATAAGGTCTTCCGTAATTACTAACAATACATTCCTTACAAGCCATAATAAGGTCTTCAGTAATTAGTATCAATTCATACCTTACAACAACAGGCGTAGCTTACGTTGAGGCAACCGAGGCAGTTGCATCGGTAACAAGCTACTATAAGGTCTTCAATAATGAGATAAATGAGTAACATTTCATGCCTGACAACAGGCCACAATAATGATAATGTTTTTAGTAATTGGTAACAATTCATACTTGACAACAAGCTACCATAAGGTTTTTCAGTAAAAAGAAATGATTTATACCTTACAACAAGCCACATCAGGTCTACAAAAGTTTTCAAAATTAAACAAGCATTCTGAAAGTATTGCTGGAGCAATACAATGTCCCCTACCGGCGGTGGCAATAGATATACCTTTAACAGGAAAGTGAAACCGATAAGTCACGTGCAGTTTTCTTTCTCTAAGGACCATAAAAATCAATCAACCTGAACAAAAGTCGACTTTCTCAAGTGTGACGGACGGACGGAGTGTAAACCTATAGTCCCCTTCGGCTTTGTCGGTAGGGGGGCTAATAACACCTTATGTCTAAGTACACCTTACAAAAAGTCCAATATTGCCACGGCAAATGTAAGCGATAAATTGGCTATGCGGACCAATCTAGGAAAACGGGTTGCATATTTACATACTTTAAATATTCCAGGGGTTATTTTTTCAAGTTAAAAATGTCAGTGTAATGTTTGTTTTCCTAGTAAAAATTGCCCATGTACTCATTTTACCAGCGGCTCTATTCGTTGCAGACTTTATTACCAAACAAATATTACTGTTACAAATACACTCAATAG
Organism: Lithophaga nigra; assembly: GCA_028566555.1. NCBI lineage: Eukaryota > Metazoa > Mollusca > Bivalvia > Mytilida > Mytilidae > Lithophaga > Lithophaga nigra. The sequence goes on along the minus strand of JAOXYJ010261868.1, from coordinate 5,479 downwards.
TCTTGTGTTGGTTCTTTGGAATGCAGTTTCATTAATTTATGTATAAAAACTTCCCATTTCAGTATAAAGTAGTGCGATGTATTCTCTTTTTAGCTCACCTGGCCCAAAGGGCCATGTGAGCTATTGCCATCACTTTGCGTCCGTCGTCGTCGTCCGTCGTCTGTAAACTTTCACATTTCAATCTTCTCAGAAACCACCAAGCCAAATGGAACCAAACTCGGCAGAAATGTGCATTAGAAGGTCCTCCGTAAAATTATATTTTTCGTTCCAATCAGAAATTCAATATGGCGGCCATGGCCAATAATGTGTTTTGATTGACTGAAATTTTAAAGATCTTCTTGTCAGAAACTATACAGCCAGTGGAAATGTTTTGTGGTGTGAATGATCCTTGGGTAATCCTCTACCAAAAAGATATTTTTGGTGTCAATCTGAAATCCAAGATGGCCGCCATTGCGGGACAAAGATAAACATTAGACCCTATGGAAAATACATGCGATGATTTTCTTCTTGGAATCGACTATGACAGTTGAAGTTAAATACATCTTTAAATGTTCATTAGAGTGTCCTCTACCAAAATAATGTTTTAGATGCCGATGAAATACACTTGAAGATCTGCTTCTTCAAAACGACAACAACAGCTGAAGGGAAACGTCCCTGAAAGTGCATTGAAAGATCTCTACCAAAATTGTCATTTTGATGATTTTGATGTTGATCGGAATTCAGCATTGAACCATATGGTAAATACACTTGAAGGTCTTCTTCTTGGAAACCAGGTGAGCGATACAGGCTCAGATGAGCCTCTAGTTTTTCTTCAAAAACGTTTTGAAATTTAACTTTTTGCTTTCAACATAAGAATATTTATATTTAAGGCACCTTAATGAATGAAGAAGTTTGATGAACAGAGAAGAAATGGAATGGGAGGGGACTGCTGGGGTCGTGATTAAACAGGAGATTAAAGATAATCAGGAGGAGCAAAATAATGTCACAGAACTGCAAAGCCCGACATTTAAACAAGAAACTATAGTTAAATCAAGAGACGCATTTGAAACAAAAAACCTGGTTTGCAGAGGTGAAGATAATGAAGGAAACAGGTATGCTATTTACATGCAAACTCATACAGATGTAGAAACTGGATCAGTATGGAATGATTTAACCAATCATACAACAAACCAACAAACTATACAAAAGGAAGTCCAAAGTAGTACTCATCCAAAGTGTGAGTCAGCTGTAAAGAGAACACTGGATCAAGACCATACAGAAAATGATGTATCAGCATTTACAGTAAATAGTAAGGAACAAGATGCAAACAATTACCCTGAACAAATTTTGGACTCTAACTCGACAACTGGAAAACATGCTGAAGATCTTTTGAAGGAAAAGCTTCACCAGTCCCACAAATCAGCTTACAAACAAGTATCTGTAACTTCAGTACATAAGAAAAAGAAACTGTCATCTGAAAACAAGCTTTTCAAAGTATTTTGCCATGTTTATGACAAAGGGTTTTTGTTTCAAAGTGACAAGGACAGGCATTGGGGAACTCATAAAGACATCAGTTCCCAGAAGGTTTTTCTTGAGCATGCTGAAATGAATTCTCAAAACGAAAGTGTGAAGCAATCATCATTTGATGAAAAGAGATTCAATTTCTCTTGTGAGATGTGCAACAAAAATTTCAAATATAAAGGAGAATTGGATAGACATAATTTGAAGCACCAAGATTTTAGGCCTTACGTTTGTGATGCATGTGGAAAAGGCTACAAAGATATGAAAAGTCTAAAACAACATATGGCTAAAAGACATGAAAATAGATATGACATTAAAAAATACAGATGTGATATGTGTCCAGAGGTGTTTTCTGTAGAAAGCAAATTGAAGGCACACCAAATAGTACATACTGATAAAAAATCACATGTTTGTGAAATATGTGGTAATGAATACAAATATGCACATTCTCTGAGGGGACACATGCTAAAGCACGTCCCAGATGGCCCACAGAAGTGTCAGTATTGTGGAATACAGTTTGAATCTAACAGTAGACTGAAAGTCCATCTTGCTGAATCAGCAGGTGATGGGGTTCATAATTGTCAAATTAAATGCCATTATTGTCGTATTTGTAAAAAGGTATTTCGTACAAAGTACTTCTTGAGAAGGCACATGGACTCCCATTCAGACGAAAGACCATTTAATTGCATTATTTGTGGAGCAGGATTCAAGCAGTCTTATCATTTAACAAGACACATGTTAACCCACGAAAAAGAAAAATCTTTATTTCAGGAATGTCAGTCAGAAATTCAGAATGAACATGAAATAAAATTACATAAACAGCAGTATTGTAGTGGAATACCAGAAAGTTCAAAAATTATATCTGAGTTACAGTGTCATATTTGTGATAAGAATTCTCATAGCGATTCTGCTATGTGTCATCACAAACTCATACATAATGAATTCAAGTTTGTATGCAAAATTTGTTATGAAGGGTTCAGTGATTCTAACCGGCTAAACAAACATATGACATACCATGAGATACAAGATACAAGTAGAGAAAAAGTACAGAGTGAAGTTCGTTATTTAGAGTTCAACAAAAAATCTGCAGACGAAGTGCACAAGGAATCCATGACTGGTGACGTGCACAAAACTGAAAATTCAACAATGACAAATGAGGAAGCAATCTGCTCGTTTTGTGAAAGAATATGTAAGAATTTTGTGGAGTTGAAAAACCATATGTTGAGAACGCACAGAATAGTAGACCAGACAATTAATATTGCTACAGATAGCTTGCAAAACCAGTCTAAGACAACTTCGAAATATAAACAAGCCAGCCCTGAAATGACATCATTAGAAGGTCAGGATATAAAGATGGGTCAACTACCATTATCTTCTCAAGAGGAAAAACCTGACCAAGTTGCAGTGGAAGCAAACAATTTTGGTAAAGAAGATGTTGAAGAGAAAGGAGAAACGCCTGATACAAATGATAAAAACAATCCTGCTGAACTGAATAAGTTCAATAAAAAATACATTGAAGCAAAAGCTAGTTTACCAGAAGACTTCAAAAATGTTGTAGAAGTTATTTTTACTGACCACAACACTACAACTAAATCCAGTGACATTCAGTACAAGTGTAATTTATGTTTTGATGTTTTGGTTGATAAGATACATTAGAAGAACACATGAAAATTCACAAAAAGATATTAAAATGTGAGAAATGTAGCAAATCATTTTATATAAAGGAGCATTTACAAAGTCATATTGAATGTCAGTATCAATGTAGCCTTTGCCAAATGCGATTTTGCCTGGTTGGAAAATTCCAGGAACATAATCATAATCACCGGATGGGTAGAATGGGTAATATTTTTCGTTGTGAGATTTGCAGGCATGTTTTCCAATCAGAAGATAATTTTAAGCTTCATGTGAGCTGGCATAACAGATGCACTGATGGAAAACCTTTTATATGCAAAGTATGCAAGACTAGATTTAGCAAGTGGACAGAGCTTCGGTCCCACTTACATCAACATAAAAATGACAAAAAATATTTGTGTCATGAATGTGGAAAAAGTTATAAGGATTATAACAGTCTCAGATGTCATTGTAAAATCCACACGTTGAAAAATACTTATGATTGTGACCAGTGTGGAAAACATTATCAAGACAGATCTTCTTTATACACTCATGTTAGATATATTCACGAACACAAGGTTTTAAAATGTAAGTTCTGTGATAAAACGTATGCACATAATCTAAATTTACGAATTCATGAACTGAAACATACAGGAGAGCGGCCATTTCCATGTGAGTTTTGCGATAAACGGTTTTTGACAAAGGCTCAGCTCCAAATTCACTCTGTTGTTCATACCAAAGAAAAAAATTATATATGTGATATATGTGGGAAAGCATTTGGTCAAAAGGCAGCTCAAATAAGGCACAAGAAAATTCATTGAGTAACTAAAATACATGTTTTCCTTGGTATCAATCAGTGAAATATAGATTCTTCTGCTTCACGTGAAGCATTTGTCCGCATAAGAAGTTGGATTTTGAATTTTTAACTGCAAGCCTTGTTGAGTTGATAAATATTTGATATTTAATTATTAAGAGTTCAGAAATATTGTAATTCATGGGTAATAAAAGGATAATTTATTTCACCTATGATATTAATGAAGATTTTGTCAGTAAACCTGAATGCTAGTATCATTGCCAGTAAATGTTAATCATAATTATTTCTTTTACCAATGCCAAGAATAGCGGTGAAATAATGAACAAAGAAAAATGCAACATTTACCCACTGTTAGTTAAATAGTTTTCTAGTAAGTCAAGGAAGTTGAAAATGTACATAATCATGGGAGAAAATTATAATTTATCTTATTGAAGGAAATATTAGTTTACTGTAATGATAAGTGGTTACTGTTTAGCAGAAAGTGTATCATAGAAAGTAGGAAATTTGGTCATTTGAATTGGGTTTTTTGTGATATAAAATTTTTGTGATTCCCAGGAGTTAAATATGTGTGTAATTGGGTTTCTAACGATACACTTGAGAAAAACTAAAAAAATAGATTGTATTGTTGCACTTTTTTGGATAATTGTGTTTATTATTTAGCATAACTAGTAAATGTTCTTGGCTAATCTCGCATAGGAGTCAAGTTCAGTGGCTATTTATTTGTTAAGTCTGTTAAATTAGCCATTTCTTTTCACATTTGCCTCATTCCAGCTACATGTAGATAAGACACATCCTAGATAAATTAGCCATGTCCTAGATAAATGTCACAACCCAGTCAGATCCTGCTATGTAAGTCAGTTACTGCTGGTTGTACTATAGTACGTATACACTGTTATATGAACAAGTGTTCAATACCCATATTTTATGTTTGCTCGATAATATAATGTCACCAGGCATACAAATATGAGGAAAATAAGAATTAGTTATACTGACAAAATTCAAAATTTCGTGTATTTTAAAAATTGGGTTCAAGCAATTTTTAGGCTGGAATTACCAGCCTTATGTGATCACTTGATCAAATGAAATCTAGAGTGCATATATAAATGATAAATTATTAACTGACTAATTCAAATAAATGTATACTTTCAAGATTTAATGAAAAGTAGAAGTGTCCATATACAGCTTTATTTTTATACAAGTGTATATATGTAAGTGCATTAAAACAATATAGATTGGGTCCTAAAATATATTTGCCTTATAACTATATACAGGATGATTTTACACAGAAAATAGTTCTTTTGTGCTATCTGCTAGATATCTATTAGATTTTTGCCTGCGTCGCCAGCGGCGGAAGCAGGTCTAGTAGCCGCTTGACTCCGTCTGTCCGTCCGTCCGAAACATGTACACTAACTCAAAAATGCCTGGTCCGATTTATCCCAAAGTTTGGTATAATATAGGGATCGGTGATGCCTGGTTTCCTTTCGTTTTTTCTGAATTTTTTATCTGTCGTGACGGAGTTATGGGACTTTGATTGCTCAAAATTGGCATATTTTT